>JXSR01S073235.1:25605-50589 GCA_000969725.1 Ophiothrix spiculata
AATTTTCGCCCCTGGACCCCCACCGGCCCCCTAAGGCAGGCCCCTGGACCCCACCCGTTACCCGCCACTGATTTTTAGCCAAAAAAAAATTCGCGCGCTACGCGCGCACTGAACATGATCATTTCGTTTAAATCATGTCACTTGTTCATCCCCTTAATCATTGATGGCAGGTACCCTACTTTTTAGCTGAATTTGGCAACAACAACAAAAAAATCGCGCAGGGCCGCTTTAATATTTTTTGCCACGGCCGGTTTGAGAACCCAGTCCGCCCCTGCTCAATGTGACTTAACCCCCTTCTGGTTCTAGGGTCCTCAATTTTGGGACGATAATCGCAAAATTTTGAATTTGACTTATTTTAAACCTAAAATCACGATTTTTAGGTCATAATGTCTCTAATCAGGTATATTTTTGCAAGGTGATAGAGCAACAAAATAAACAGTGTTTTAAATTACAATTCCATTAATTTTTTTACACTTTTTTGTTACAATTACGAAAAAAGGTAGTAATTTAGTATGAACTGATGGTACTGGAATGAAAAAATATACCATTTGGGGGCATATATGCTTTATGCTAAAAAGGATTGTACTATGTAATTTCAATCTGACCTATACTTTTCTTGATTTTTTCAGGGGGGGGCAAAGAGGGGGGGGCAAGGCTTCTTTTCTGAGGGGGGGTGCTCCCCCCCCCTTGCCCCCTTCTGGCTACGCCACTGGTTGAGAGGAACATTTTAGATTTCATCTCACTAAAACATTTGTACCTCTTGCACTCATAATCATTAATTTTTGTAAAATAATCGAACATTTGAAGAAATTACATCTAATTTCACATGGTTTTAATGGGGTAGACTATTTATTATGCCTTTATTTATTATTAACCAAGATGTATTTTATTGCCCAGTTATGCTGTTGTTTCTATCAATAAGTGAAAAGAAACAAGTTTGGCGAGTTTTTAGCATCAGTTATATGATCACGGGTTGCTGTATTGATAATGATTGACGTCACTTCCGCTGGGGTCAAAGAAGGGTCAGCACCTAGAAGAGAAGCTGCAACACCTGTAAAAAAATAAAAAATAAAAATATATAAAGTAAAAAAATAAGGTTTTCCATCAATTAGGATGCAGTTCATTACAATTCAAGACTTTTATCATTACTGTGGCTTACTATTTTAAGCAACAAATGTTAACATAATGGAAACTAGGTCTTATTAAACGAAATAAACTTAAATATATAAAAAAAATTGCTCTGGAAACAGTACAATCACTGGAAGTTACTCATTACATATGATGATGACCTTGGCAACCATCTTGAAAACAATTGTCGCTATCTTGAGCATGAGCAATAACTTGCTACGAAGGCCCATGGAATGTTAAACTTAATAACCCTGATAATGAGAGGTGATATACATCTGTTGTGGGGTCGAGCCCCGGTCCCAGCACGTCTCCTTGTTTCCTAAAGCAAGAAACTTTACTCTACATGCTTTGGAAGGCACCTAAAGCCGTTGATCCCATCTGAAGTGGTCCCGGATGTATAAAAGAACGTCACGGGTTATTCCAAAAGTGTAGGAAAACTTTCTCGGTCATGTTGACTCAACTATACCTTCAAAAGTATATCATTTCTCTCTAAGTAACTTCCCTAGGATCAGAGAGCTTCTTTGACTCCAATTGGAATGTTGCGAAGTATTTGAAGCAGAAGCAGAAGAAGTCCCATCAGTAATTTGTATCATGAGTTGGAGTTTCTAGTTGGATAATACAAACTCCTGATAATACAAGCTCAATTTTATAGTCCCCAAGATCTTGCACTAACGAGTACCAACTGTATTTATATTACTAGTGCTACAAATATCTTTTAGGGCCGTGTATTGGATGGCGATAGCAAAATAAATAATACCTGCAACATGTGGTGCCGCCATCGAGGTTCCACTTTTGCTACAGTAAGCATCATCAGCGTCATAGCAGGCACTGGTTATGTAGCGACCCGGAGCAAAGATGTCTACACAGCCACCATAGTTGGAAAAATAAGCTCTTGAATCATCCGGTTCCGATGCGCCTACAGTTATAGCCTAAAACGCAAGTGAGTTTTTGCTATTAGAACACTATTATAAGGTTCCTTTTATACATTTAAAGATTCCCAAAAGATCTTGACATTTTATAACTGAGGTGGCTTTATAAAATAAAAACTTGCTATGACTTTTTTGACAGATGTAGGATTATACATTTTTCAACAATGATGTCGTAGGAGCCCTTGAAACAGTCTTTCAATTGATCAAAGCCGAGAAACTGTCTAATTGAAAACTCTTGTACATAATATGAATACTAGCAAAATGTAAGATGACAGCTTGTCACAGAGACGCTTGAAAGGCCTGGTGTGTATCTGTATCAGCCAACAACAATGGTGGAAAAAATTGAGATCACTCTAGAAACTATAGAGATTAATACTACAACGTCCTAACGTGCAAATTATGTTGATTTGAAACAACTTGTCATGTGTGATTTACGTTCAACAATTAAAAGTGGTACACCTTCTAACCTCACGAACCAAAGAAAATACATTTATGTTAAGGACAAGAAAACAATTTGTTTTGTTGCCCTCAAGTGGAATCTGGAAAAATGAGTCGGTCGGTCGGAAAATACTTTTTTTAGATATTTTTTTTAAAAAGCACTTAAATCATGAAATTTGGATGCATTTTCCACTATTTTCAAAATATTTTCCCAAAAACCACCAAATCTGAGCAAAATTAGGTGCTTTCCCGACCCTATTTTTTATTACTATTTATTTTTATTTTTGAATAGGGTCGGTCGCTGAGGTCAAGAAAACAATTATTTTTTTTGGCCTAATATACCTGGGGTGCCCTTGCCGGTGATTTGTTGCAAGCATCAAAGTCATCGTTACCAGCAGATACTACCACGGTGACACCAGAGTCGTAGAGGGCTTTTACAGCTTCGTCTTGAATTCTACTACCGCTGCCACCGAGTGACATTGATACAACAGCAGGGCGGATACCATTAATGGCAACCCATTCCATACCTATAACGTGATATAACAATGACACATTGATAAATTATAGAAATTAATAACAACGGGATCGAACCCCGGAGTCCAAGAGAGTTTTCACATCGTCGTCTTGCATTATATTACCATCATGGCTTACAATTAGACATTAAATGTCATTTAATGGATATACCCGTTCCAGTCCCAAACTTCGACTGCATTGGTGAGGTCTGATGTTGCACAAGCCATTCTCATTGGGCTGTAAATGTTTGAAATGTGCTGTTTGTATGGTATTTTTTTACAAAATGCAAGAAACACAACGAAGAATGCCGTAACGAGAGCATCAAGTTGCAAAAATGTTTCTCTTTGGTTGCTATCTTTTGTGAATTTGGTTTGAGAAAATGGTATTTGGGCAAATTGTTCTCTGTAAGGCCTACTTGTAGCAGTGTTGCTGCAGTGTTGCTCTTCTTCTCGCAACCAATCGATGCGTAGGTAAGCCCTCAATTTATTATTATTTATTTAATTCTTATTTTGCCTGGGGAAACCCCATCAGTGAAATCACTGTTTTTCAGGGGTGCCCAGGGGTCAAACATAATATATAAAAATCATAAATAAAAAACAATGAACTACATACATATAAAAACATTTAAGATTGCACAATGAGTTATATAAATATACAGATATAAAAGTGGAAGTCAGTCCAGCTTATCGAGATCCCTTTAAAAAACATAATATTGAAATTGCACCAGTGTATCTAGAGGCATACAATGTTAAGTGGAGATAATTCTCTTAAATGCATTAACATTGGGAGGAAGTGGAAATTTGGCCACCTGCGGAAGATCATTGAAAGTAGCGACCCTCTAGATTTAAATTTTCGTTTATCGGTGTAATCGTTTGTACAAGTATAATGTAGTGTAATTTAAAATTTATTTAGAAAGAGCATCTCTGTGTTAATGTCAGTGACGAATATAGCAATAAGTAAAATTTGGCAACTGAAACACATGATGCATGAAGTAGCTATTTTGAAATAAACCCTTCTATCTGATTTCTCCGAAACACATACCATTCATGACAGTTGTTTTTGATCCTGATCCCTCACACCCAAGCACCCTGACTGCATAAACTAGGGCTTGGTTAGCGACTCCATATTGTTTTCCTGTAGCTGTACCGGCACAATGTGTACCATGACCGCGACAATCTGTCCCATCACCCTGGACGTTAATGTTGGAAAGGGAAATATAAAATTTAGAAAATAAAAGAATTGCTAAACATATTAGCAATCTTCAGAGTGTCTGTATTGATTGCTGCGACTTCGTGATACGTTTTTATTGAACTCCATTGGATATGGAACACACAAAATGATATCAATTCATATCATATGAAGAAATCAAAAAGTTTAGTTTGAAAATTGGACTACGTGCTATTCAAAATGGAGTCTGAATGCCAGAGAGGATAGTCACTGGACATGCATGGTAAAGCAATAGTCTGAAAACATCTTAATGGTAGCTAGCCGCAGCCACACTAAACTCAGCTTTATAGCCTTAAATGTAATAGGTGACACAAAATATACCTTTTATCTGCATTTTCTTCATACAGTGTGATATTTTTATTAGTCTTCATGCATATCCTTACCGGTTCTGATTCCATAGCGTCATAAACAAATGTGGCTCTGTTTTCGAACTCTTCATGTGTAGTTCGAATACCAGTGTCAAGGATGTAAACATGGGCGCCGGCTCCAGCACCTAAATCAAACCAGACATTTATTGGTAAATATATGAAAAACTTTGATAGAATGAGTTTGGAGTGAAAAAAAGTCCACAAGATTCAAAAGCTAGATTCCAAAATAACGCTGCCATTCTTGGCAATCATGGAGATAAACTTTAGGTGAATCTGGTTAAGTTTCGGGTCTGAAATCCACGTACACTAACAACAAAAATATGACAAATGGCGGTGCAGAAAATATCGGGTCTCAACGTTGTACTCTTGAAACGATGTGAGCCTTAAAGGAGCATGGTCCAATTGGTTCAATTTTTTCTCACACTTTTTGAGATTTTTGTACAAAATTATTGTTCATATATTTCTCATAACCCCTGTGAAATTTCTCAGCTTAGTTATGTTCCGTTTTGGAGATTTAAGTGAACGTGTGTGTAATTATGGTAACCATAACTAATTTTACACAGTATACTAGCTTATACTGAATAGTCAGCTACAAAACACAACACTGGCCATAAGATGAAAACGGTTTGACCGATTCAACTGAAATTTGGAACTTAAACCTCTTTAGTTGTTATCTATCATATCACAATCAAAACAAAATTTTGAAAAATTGGACCAAGCTCCTTTAACGGTTACCATATACACAGAACAGCATCCCTGTTTTGCAAGCATGCAATTAACCCAGTCCAGTGTTGGTCCAGCACCGCGTTTTCAGATTCTCCTTTAAAACTTTTTGAGGCTATCAAGTCTGTTCTTTCAATAAGGTAGCACTAAAATTGGGATATTGTAATCTGGTAATGATATCGATATTTCGGCAAGCAAATGCCGATTTGTCGATATCACCCAGTTACTGATTTTATCGTTTCATATATGCACTATATGTTGCTTGTAATTCTAGTATAGACAGTAGGAGTTTGTCATCTTATAATCAATAATATGAGTCTGCATTTAATGAAAAAAAAATGGTTTCATAAAGATTGCCGATTTCCAAAATATTTACCTGAAGATTCAAACACTCCATCTAGCGGCAGTGACCTCTGGTCGATACGGTCAAGTCCCCACGTTGCCTCATTTGCATAAACTGGTCCATCCTCTTCCACGTATTTGACGTCAGGGTGCGATCGAACCTGAAATTACAAATTATCAAACACGTTTTCCAAAACTAGGCTTATTATGAACAATTCAACTTTGAAAGGGTGATAACAGTTCATTTTACTCAAAAATGAAGATTGTGAACTCGCATAATCTCTTCTTTTCAAATACAAATCGAATAATTTTCATTTTTGTACTATAGCTTAGTCTGCAATCTTTATGATAGAGACTATGTGCTCTACTCTACTGTATACTTACGATATCAACGACATCTTTATTCATAGACACCTGTAAGCCATTGAGCAGTGCACGATATCGTCTTCTAACATTGAACCGTAAGCTTTGTTTTGCTGCTAATGATTGGATAGACTTGGACACCTGAACGAGGTTAGCATCGTCCTGTTACACAAACAAAAGAATTTAAAGAAAAAAAAATAATGATCTAAAGTATATTATGACCGTTAAATACTAATTTTAAAAAGGCGGTCTCATCATAGAAACTCAGCAACCCAAATCATACTGTTCCATTTATACTGCATTTGATTGTGTCATGTCCTCGCGTCACAGATGAACGTAGAACAGTGGCATAGCCAGATTTTTTTCCCGGCAACAAATCCATTTTCGTACACTCAAAATAAATCCAATCTTAAAATAAATTCAATTTCAAAACAAAGTCAATTTTAAAAACTGACAAGCAAAACAAAAGTTTTTAAGTGATTTTTGCTCATCGTACACAATGTTCTGCTTTTCCCCATGTTTCCTGTCTAGCAGTCTTCAATGCAGCTGCTCTCTCATTTTTCTTGTCCTTCCCGTTTTTTCCGTTTGCTGTCGATGTCCCCATTTCCCGCTCGAATTTTGTCAGGGTGCAGTCTGCCCCTCCCCCTTGCTCTATGCTGGCTACGCCACCGAGGTAGAGGGTTCTTTCTGTAATAAGGCCAGTTATTACCCAGTCCGTGCCCTAGTTCCCCGCAAAAATAATTCTAACCAAAACTACAGAAGATGTCCTGGATTTACATACCTTCAAAACAATCAGATAGCTGTCCTTGGTAGGCTCGTCGCTGGTGTACAATGGCTTCAATGTAGGCACAGCTTGGCATCCAGCAAGATAAATCACACATACCAACAAAACCAACACATTGATGCCCTTCATGATGCAATTGACTCAACGTGTGATACTAAAAAGGCAAAATTGAAAAAAAAAAATGGGGGAAAAGATGAAAAAAGTTCATTTTAAAGGTAGATACGAGCCGATCTTGTAACAAATATAATATACACCATTTTTCTTATTTAAATTAAGCGAAGTTTGATCCCTATAATTTAACCCATTCAATCTTGAACTCTAATATATGTGTATATAAAACCCATACTGAATTAATTTACACTCAATATGAATAATTGGAACTACTTGATTGGAACGCCTGAGCGTTCTCTCGTAAGCTCCTTGATTCGAAACAAAACATGATTCGAGCGTGAAGAAAAAATATGACTTTTATGTGGCAACAAAATGTCCGATTTGATTTGGGAAAGTTGTTGTCCTTACAAAAGTGAATGAGAGTAAAAAACAATACACAAAATATCAACTCAGGTCACTAGAAATGTATATTGTTTTTCAAAAACTAAACAGAATTTGCACTATTAACATGTTTTTAACGATATCCAAATAAAGTTGAGACTGAATTATCAATTGCCAAATCATTGGTAAGCATATTATCAATCAAGTTTTTGTTCAATCTTTCTTTCCAACCCAAGTGATTTTTTTGAGTCAGTAAAATTTCTATCAGTAC
Organism: Ophiothrix spiculata; assembly: GCA_000969725.1. NCBI lineage: Eukaryota > Metazoa > Echinodermata > Ophiuroidea > Amphilepidida > Ophiotrichidae > Ophiothrix > Ophiothrix spiculata. Next base: position 33,184 of record JXSR01S073235.1, read on the forward strand.
AAGAATAGATCATGAAAAGATTTACACTTACCTAGCGTGCTAAAAGACACAGAGTCACCTTCACGAGCGTTCTTCCTCTTCTGTCCGAGTCGATGGGAATTAATTGACCATATTGCAGATGCAGTTTATAACTTAACGTACAGACTATTTTCAAATAGCTTTTAGATCTAATCCACTTACACTGATAACAACAGTGATAAAAGTGTTGATTATGTATCCCTTATGAATATTATACAAGCAAGACAATCAGCATGTTGATTTTGTGCAAAAATTATGCAGGACATTGATGAATTAATACTCGACGAAGACTGAAATGGGATCCATTAAGAACAGATCGTGTAAACAGAATCGTCACTCAATTTCAACCAATGCAGATTTTACTGATGGTTTTTTTTTTCAAACCACGTGACTGAAAAACGTCATTTTTAATGTAAATAAGAGTGCAAATTATGATTTTCTAGCTAGGAAGTAGCGATTTTCAATCCCTAGGATGTAGCATGTTTATTAGGGGTAAGAGATGCAACCTCGTAATTTAAGAGGAATCTGGACATTTCATACCCGAGACACTTCATACCCGTTTAATATTTATACCCTGGATTCATATCTTTATTATGTTTGTAGGAAAAAAGGGCTGTAAAATATTTTTTCTGGGTTGAAATGAGTGTAAAATGAATCATTCGATATTAGAGAGAATCATGAATGATTTAGGAATGATTTAACACATAATTGTCTGCCAAAGTATTTAGAAGTTTAAAATAAAATTCAAAATGATGATCAGGAATTTCCCTTAAAATTTAAACTTTGTCATTAATTTCATATTAATTTTATGTTTAAATTATTTTTTATCTAGGCCTATTAAGGTTACAATTTAGACCAGTTCTTATTATTAAATCAAATTTAAGAGAGTGTTATCTCAAGACGTCGTTTTCATCAATTACCATCTAACAGCTGAACATTAAATAAACAACCTGATACTTTTTCATTTAAAGTCATTTACACAATAATCGAAACCTTTTTAAGGGAACAGTACTTCTACTCACCACCACTTTTTCTCCCAAAAAGCAAACACGCAGTCATATAATTTACACTTTCATTTATTTTTTTTATTCACAAAATGCATTTTTTCCATTTCAATTCTTCAGACTTTATCCGCAAACATAAACGATCTCTCAAGTGACTACTAATTAGTGAATTTAAGTTATAAATTTAACTGTCATCTCATTAATTACTTTATCTAACATTGAAAATCCGATATGTCCAATATCATTTTTTGGCAGGCAAAGCATTAACCCGAGATCATTAAATGAACAACACCCAAAATGGAGACTCATGCAGACACAAACTGAAATTATCTCATAGTAATCAATATAGTTGATCTTATTTGCTGAGGAGTTTTTGAATGTTTTTATGAAAAAGTAGATAGCCACAGGTTTGTCTAAGTCACAGAAAATATATCTCATTACATCTTAGCTCCTTTTTCCATGATCTTAGTAAGTGTACAACAACAGATTTGGTGAGCCTTGTGTATCTATAACGTGGTCACGTGTTGCTGTATTAACGATGATCGATGTGACTTCCGCCGGGGTCAAAGTGGGGTCAGCACCCAAGAGTAAAGCTGCAACACCTGGAAACCGACAGACATCAAATTTGCCATTAATACGCGAAGCACACTTTAGCAACTACATAACATTTACCATATACATGATATAGGCCCTCTTGGGTGTACTGATTTTAGTGAACTTTGAACTCGTGGCCTATTAATTGAACAAATAGTTTTATCAACATCCATCCGACTCTTGTAAGGGGTTTTCTCTGAGATGCAGTTGCTTACGACTGCGGGATAACGATTTTTTCATAAATAGTAAAAAATAAAAAAAAATGTTTGCATCCGTTTTGCGTGCTCAAATTTCAATGCACACTGAACGCATGCTTTACTGACGCGTTTGGTTAATCACGCGCCGCCTAGCTGCGTAATATATACGCGGAAAATATGCAGACGCAGATGTGCCATCAAAGTAATCAAATTTTATCAAAAAAATGCCAGTTTTGGTCGTTTTTCTTGAAAACTAACAAGGTGACCATGTTTTTTTATTTCAGTATTTTGAAGAGCGCAAAAAGTGCTTTAACATATGTAAAAATTAAAAAAATAAATGGAGGATTTACTATTTTACAAGCACATAATGATCGACATATTGGAGTTTTCCCTATACTTTGTATGGTTAATCAGGTGATTTTTGGGAAAATATGTACTTTTTGAAATGCCTGTATCTCAAAAACGAGCACGGTGACCTATATTTTTTTTTTATTTTAGAATCGTTATTATCAGCACAAATAAATCTACCAAATACTAAATTTTTAAGAAAATAAATGGAGTATTTGCATCTCAGAGAAAACCCCTTAACTGCTTAACTTACCTGCTACATGAGGCGTTGCCATGGAGGTGCCACTTTTAGCACAATAAGCGTCATCTGCCTGATAACATGCCGCTGTAATATATCTGCCAGGTGCAAATATATCAACGCATCCTCCGTAGTTAGAGAAGTATGCACGGGTGTCGTCAGACTCTGATGCCCCAACTGTAATAGCCTGGAATAAACGGTAAAATAATCCATGAGGAAATGGGTCCAATTTGGCTTCATTGTCAATTCAATCTCTTCCATATTAGCATAAGTTATTGTATTGTAAATATTGTAGACGGGTAATCAGCTTACTGAGAATAAACCTGAGAAACAATCTACACAGTTTTAGGACTATTTTCATAGAATTTATTGCTCTTTCAGTCTTTCGCTGTGGTGAATGTCGGTTTAATACCGAGATATCGATGGGTTATATGACATCTATATAAAATTGAACCCCTAATTATTAAAACACTGTGAGGAATATCCAAAGAATTTAAAAGGGGGACCTGTCTCTTCGTCATTTTTTTGTGTAGCAGAGTTATTGTAACCCTGGAAGCAGCGGAAAAGATTAGTACTTCCAACCTAATTTGTGGTTAATATTTGGCAAGAGTTCACTTTGAAACTATATTGAATCAACAATAAGTTTAGGTATGCTAAATTGTATAGCCATTTAATATACCTCATCTATTTGATACATACTTGTGGCGCTCTAGCGGGTGACTTCAAGCACGCATCGTTATCATCATTGCCTGCAGCGACAACCACGGTGACACCAGAGTCATAAAGAGCCTTGACAGCGTCGTCTTGAATCCTACTACCGCTGCCACCGAGTGACATTGAAGCAACAGCAGGGCGGATACCATTCTTTGCAACCCAATCCATGCCTAAACATAATAAAACCAGATACCTTGTCAATGAAAAGTAATGTACAATTTGTTGTCACTATTTTGATGATTATTTGTTTGTGGACAATACGCATCTTCATCAATTAGCATTAGTGTACTTGCTTCCATAAACATAACTTGGGCAAATACCAAAATCAATTTCTTAACAGAAGTTTTTTCAGTATTGAATGACAAATGCTGTCCGCCTGAATATCATTTTGACGATTTTGAGTTTATGTATTGTTATTTCCACAACTTCAAAATCAGAATGTTTGCCGATATCTTGCAAACCACAATACATGATCAATCATAACTTCAATGATTTGTGTCCTTCAAACAAGTAGCTCTGACGTACCAGACAAAATAATTACAAATGGTATAGAGAATAAAATTACCCACCCCATTGAAAAGTTATATTTCGATAACTGATGGAACACGATGATCTGATGCACGTCTAAAGATTCTGAAAAAATCTATATTGAAATTGGGATAAACATAACATTTTGAACGTTAACATGGGATGCAAAGGGTTTTAACTTTGAAGAATGGGTCATTGTTAACTTCTGATTACGTACCATTCATGACAGTTGTTTTGGATCCTGAGCCGGCACAACCAAGTACTCTGACGGCATAAACGTTTGATTTTTTAGCGACGCCATACTGTGCTCCGCTTGTTGTCCCCGCACAATGAGTTCCGTGTCCTTGGCAGTCTGTATCATCACCCTAAAAATTACAAACAGATTGGAACTTTAAACTTGCGATGGTACCAAAATATTTACACACAAATATTGAGAAATTGTGAAATCTGAATAGACCACGTCGAACAAGGCAGGACACCGGAAGTGATTTGATAATAACTCAACAACATTGTGGAAATATTACTTGTGAGCATATTGACTAGGTGGAATCCTATCTCTTAATCGGTTGAAATTGGGAAAACGGGCTGGAAAAAGAAACAGATCATGAGGCAAGATTTGATTCTTCAACTTTGAATGAATTTTATTAGGATCGACGTCGGTATAAAGGGCAGATAAAAGGAGATTTGCGGACATACCGGTTCTGATTCCATAGCGTCATAAACGAACGTAGCCCTATCTTCAAACTCTTCATGTGTAGTTCGAATACCAGTGTCAAGGATGTAAACATGGGCGCCAGCTCCATCTCCTGAAAGAGAACAATTGGTCCATTTTAAAAATTATGCTCAGAACAGTATCAGTCCTATCATTACATACTACACATGCCTACATCTAACAATTTTAAAGGGAACTATTTCGTGTTTCAGGTCACCCTTCGTGACTTCTTCGTGACTTATTTTCTTCACTTTAGTTCATCTCAAACAAATCAGTGGTATGGCGTAGTCACGATCACTGTTTGTCAAAATTGATGGAACATGGACTGTAATATCCGTCACAAACCGAATATACACGAGAATAGACACTTAGACCCCAGCGGATTAACCCTCTGAGAACTAAAAATGCTTGCTGACCAAAAATGGGTATCCGGATCCTATTGTTTATATAAATAAACACCACTGATTTACGTGGCTTGAGAAAACTAGTTATGCAAACGAGCTCATTCTGACATTTTCGTTTATGCTTTTCAGTTAAAGTTAATACTGATCTACGACAGTCGCCAGTTAAACATTTCCGTAATATTAAATATCTTCATTCCGTAATATATAAATCTCTTCATTTTCATACCTGATGTCTTGAATAGTCCATCTAGCGGCAGTGACCTCTGGTTGATACGGTCAAGTCCCCATGTTGCTTGCTGCGTTGAATATACAGGACCGTCCTCTTCAACATACTTAACTGATGCATGGGTTCGAACCTAAGTGCATTTTGGATTTTAAAAATACCTCAATCTGTTAATGATTTCTTGATGGTATATTTTATTGTGTCAGGTCATCATAAGGTCGTCATATTAACGGTTCAACGATAACGAAATTACCATGAAACAGTTATGATTTCATTACATGCTCTTTATCCCTTACTTCATGAACCGAGATCACGTGCCTCAAAAATCGACAAGTCTCTTACTAGCCTAATTAGCAATAAACCATGTTACAACAATCAAGAGCGAGTACGTACACGTCCTTGATGTTCATTTTTAATAAGTTTCGTTTGTAGGTGGTATAATTTTTTTAATAAAATTTCAAAATAAAGTCAACATGCTCACAGCCCCAGAATCAAAAGCAGCAGATATTATTATCTTTTTATCGACCAATTAAAAAGGTATTCTAATTTATTAAGGGACAGTGCAATTGTTCATCTTATACTAGGAAGCTCCACTGTATATATACTCACAATGTCCAGTAGTCTATCACTCATGGATACAGCCAGCCCATTGAGTACGGATCGGTAGCGTCTTCTGACGAAGAACTGTAAGCGTTGTCGTACAGCAAATGATTGGATGTATTTGGAAACCTGCACGCTATTTGCATCGTCCTGAAAATATAAAAAAATTCTATTGTCATATGCTGGTCTCGTGTCTGTTATGTCATATGCTGGTCTCGTGTCTGTTAACGTAATGCCAATTAAAAAAATCGCTAAATAACACGACACCTTTATTTCCATGATTGCAAAAACCAATTGATATCACTAGTAAATGTATGCGTTTTCCCTGAAATGCAATAATCATTATAATGCTATTGTCCTGCTCTATTGCTGAGTATCATTATAAAGATGTATCATTTTGTATGACATTTACATGCAAGACCATATTTTATTCACTACTTGGATGACTTCTTCTTCGAAGAGCATACTTCAAATGCATAAATCTGAAGAGTGTACCTGAAGAGTTGAACCACATTAAATGACTTCAAAACTATGAGTATCTCAACGAACAGTTGATCTATACCTAAGTTGACTTCAAAGAAACACGTCGAACACTAATTGCTTTTCAGAATCCGAATCATAATCATGAAAATCTCCATTCTTATTATAAAAAGAATTTTAAAATGAATGATTTAAAGTTGCCCAAAAACGTAAGACAGTTTCAGCAAAAAATACGTGGGTTTTTCTAGTTTTGAAGGTATTCTTTACTAGATCCAAGATATTCGATTTTTTTTAACGTAATGACAGTACTGTAAACGCCAATATTTTCGCGCTCAGCCAATTTTGGACCATTTCGTGCGGGTTTTTTTCGCGCTCATGAATATTGGCCGAGTATGGAATTTCATTTGCAACAAATGAAGAGTTTGTTTCCAAAAAGGCCTAAATCCACTTTTCATAGTTCTGAGAAAATCAGCAAAAACTTATTCTTTGTTATGGTAAAATCATTTTCAAGTTTTTACTGCATTAAATGTTAGGCGTTAGCACTCTGACAAAACTGAAACCACTCTCGGAAATCAGGGCTTTATAATATATTTTTATAGAGAGTTTTATTTTCACTATGAAGTGGATTTAGGCCCTTTTGGAAACAAACTGAGATTTTTGTGCACTGGGCAAGCTAAATAAAAGCAAGTTCTGCTGAAAATGGCTTGGTTCCATTAAACTACTACTATAATACTACACTATGGCACCAATAACTCAATTTTGACCAAAAGTGGATTTAGGCCCTTTTGGAAACAAACTCTTCAAATACACATTAATTTTCGCGGTGCATTTATTATAGAATAAAAATTATCTATCTTAAGACTATGGCCCAGAGCAAATCTAAGATATAGCCACATACATCCAAGACAATAAGGTAGCTGCTCTTGATTTTCTCTTCACTTTTGTATAGTGGAGCCCATCGCGGTCTGGTTAAAGCCGAAGATCCCATGAATCCGACGATACATGTCAGGAATACAATGGTGATGATGCGAGCCATGATGGTCTCTTGGGCGAATTATCTGAAATGAGAACAAATGTGTCCCGTCATATCTAAAGGTACCTTAAGGTCGGCATAGTAAATTACTAGATACGGACCATTGAAGCTGAGCATAGTCAAAAAAATCACGTCCAAGGTTGAATTTCTAATTTCATCTGACTACATTATACGACTATAGTCATGATAGTGAATGTTTAAAAAAATATATATCATTAAGATCTACATTGGAGTTAATGCTCAAGTTCAAGTTCAAGTTTATTATTTCCATAAACAAAACATAATGAAATACATTGAACATCAAAAGCTTAACAAAAACATTATTAACAATAAACAATCAAAAAGTAATACATCATGATGATCAGGGAATAGGCTTGGGAGCCAATAAGGCTTGTAAATAACCAATCCCTTAATTAAGTAACAATTATACGAATAAATAGAATAGGTTATAACATAATGAAAGCCAAAAAATATCTTTAAGATAGTAGACAAAAGCGAAAACAAAACAAAACAAGACACGGACATGCTCAAACCTCATTAATATTGTACATGTATGTTGCTTTGGCCGCACCCATTTCAGCCAGAAAAAAATCAAAAATAATTCAATTTGACGCATTTAATTATTAACCACTACATCGTACGTACAAATCGTTTTTAGTAACTATTATTGTCTTCTTGCCCTTGGTTGTCTCCTTATTTGTGATGACTCACACCGAAAAGGGGGACTTTGCGACAAAACACTTTTCAAGATACTGGTAAAAATAGGTAGCAAAAAATAAAGAAAATAATAAGAATTTCCAGCGGATTTCCAGGATATAAACTATACAATTTTGCTAATTCACTAATGATATTAATGAAAAAATTGTACTCACCAATGCCAAAGATATCTATACCGTTTTACTAAAGTGTTACCAAGTCAACAAGTATGTAGCATCTGGGTACTGGATGCGGTTAATTCTGATGATGAACTAAAATTTCACGTCTTATGAGAACTCCTTTAGTTTATGCACACATGTGTCGTCATATAGCTGAATTAGTTATTATCTCGATGTGCAAACACAAATTCTAAACTCATTCTTTATCATGTAGTTAAACTTATGAAAATTTGATGACAACTTTTTGTGGTTTGTATAATTTAGATAGTAGGCTTACAAAATGGATAGTATATCATTATTTAACGTAAACATCTATTTTTTTTTTAAATTTACATAAAAGTATCATTTTCCACTCGTACGTTGAATAATCTTACTCATTTCAAAAAGGGAGTTAAGTTTTTTACCTGACGTACACCACAGTGCACCGCAATCCGCGTAATGAATTACTTTTCACTGTTAGAAAAAAAATTGAACAACCGTTGTATCAATAGATCATCGTTCAACGAGGTGCATGCAGGATTATGTCTTTTTGACAAAATGTTCCCATACAATGGCAATATTCCATCCATTTTTTCAAGAACGGAGCAATTCTACAAATAGATACAACACTGCACCTTAATGCGTTTAGGCCAACATTTTTTGTTTGGTTGTCCTCCACCGCCCGCCTCTATTTTTCGAAACTGTACAAAAGTATGCCGTACTTAAATTTCAGATTTCCAAATATTTTTTTTGCCTTAGGGCAGATTCAATGGCCCATATTCACAAAAGTTATTCCAGGAATAACCCAATTCCTGATTTTGTCATTCTTGGGTTAGCCTGATACTAGATAAATCTAGTCTGTGGAATAAATAAGTTTATTCTTCATTTGTTAATGCCGCATGACATCACCAATTAAAAGTTATTCCAGGAATAAAGTTATTCTGCTTTTGTGAATACGGGCCAATGTGATTTTTTTATTGAAGGACTACCAGTATTTTTCCCGGGGGTACTCAAAAAAAATTTGGTAGGTCACATGTGAGATCCACGATATCCAACATAGGGTCTTGCGGAACGGATTTTTGGTCAAAAATAGGGTCCATGGAACTGATTTTTTCCCGAATTGAGATCTCAAGAACTGTTTTTTTTTCGATAAAAAACGACTATTTGAGCTGAGCTGAAAATCGCTCAAAATCAGCTTGAAAACATAGTAAAACGCAATTTTGAGTCATTTTCTTCCAAAATAAATTTGAAAAGAGCATCTTGGGGAGCGGAAGAGGCAGCTTGAAAAGTGGGGTCTTGAGAGCGGCACATACCCGTACCTTTCGTCTGTAAGTACCCCCGGGATAATTTTATAGTAATAATTCCTGATATTTCTCGTTTTTATTTAAGAGACATTTGGCTGTATCCCGAATCAGTATACGGTACTTTCATTGAAAATTGTTCAATGTACAATGTACACATCAAGCAAAATAAGTTTGTCCTCCTTGTAACTCTACCTAAAAAACTCGTTTGTTGATCATTTGTGACCGTCCAGCCGTATGAGCAGTAAATGCCAGAAATTTCATTTAGCGCTACAGGTGAAAATAAATGTCAAGGTCATATTTTGCCGAAATTGATTTTTTGACAGATTCACAATCCTAGTGCTTACTTCAAAATAACAGCAAAGTTTCATTTCAAGAAAATGATAGGAAATGTGAAATAAATAGGCATATTCTTAAGACGATCAACAGAAAATATAGGGCTTAGTACTAATCTTTGAACGCGTTTATCTCAGTTATACGTTTTACTCCCCGACAACCTTTGATGGACCATAACTTGACTTCTGGATATCGTGTGAAGTTCATTATTAAAGGTGTCATTATAATCATTGAAGCATGGTCTTTGCCATAGGCGGCGGACCCGGGGGGGACGGGGGGGACACGTCCCCCCCTAAATTTCACGAGGGGGGGACGGACCCCCTCAAAAAATAAAGATGAAAGAAAAAAAAAGGAAAGGAAATCGAAATTTTTCCTTTGTTTTGATAATATAAACGTTAAAATTCAAAAAAAAAAATTCGCGCTTCGCGCGAACTTTCCGATATTTTGTCAATTTCAAATTTTTTATAGAATTTTTAGCTGAAATTAGCCGATTTGACATAATTTTCCTCCGACCATTTTTGCTCAAAAAAAGTCGCCCCCCCTAAAATTTTTACCTTCCGCCGCCACTGGCCTCTTTGCAAATAATTAAAAAAGTGAAAATGACAAGAGCTGGCATTTACTGCTGTTTTGGGCTGGACGGTCACATTTATGAATTGTCTCGATGTTGTATTTTGATGGGCTATTTTCGTTTAATAACAGTTTTGCTTCCTTTGGTTTTGTTATTCAATGTGCCTATATGGGTTATTATGGGCTATTTTCCTTCGAAACAATTTGGCTCCCTTTGTTTTGTTATTCAATTCACAAATTTTAAGTCACTTAATGTATCCATCCTATCTAGATAAGTACCTCATCACATTGTATGTTTAGACTCGTGAGAACTTAAAGGATGGTTCTATACCATATAAATGTGTTATGAAAACCAATTGTGGTTTAAGAAGAGAGATAAACACGCTTGCACTGGCATCTTATTCAATTGCAAACTATGTATCTTATAAGACTGGTTTCTGCCTACATAACCTAATTTAAATTAATTAAGGAGTATTGCCTACTTTCACTGTTAGGCCAAGAACAAAGAAAAATAATAGGGGAGGATAATTTCATTTTGTATTTTTCAATTCCATACTTTAAGGTGTCTGGTCCATGATAGATCTGCCCGAAAATTTCTAGTAAAAATCAGCATGAATTATATTTTACCAAGGAAAAACCAATTTAAAAATAAAAATTGGGGGTCACCGGACTCGTTTTTGCATGAGAGTCGGTTTAAAAACAGCATTTTTGGAGGGTTTTTTGGGGAAAAATTTGTACAGTGGTCAATGGGAAATGTGGCAAAAGTGACATTATTTAGTGTTGATTCAAAAACTTTGCTCAAAAGTTGCACACAAGTATGTTCTTTCAAATATAACAATAAAAATTGGGGGTCACCGACTTAATTTTCCAGAAAAATATTAAAATATGGCAATTTTTAGCTTCAAAACACCACTCAGAGTAACTACGCATGCATATTGCTGCACTTACCAACTTGGACACTAGTGCGTACTGGTACGCTAGGTTATTACTTGTTGTGACAGGAATTTTAAAACAATGTCAAAATCAGTGCAAGTAAGATACAAACTAAACACACAACAAGTCACAAAAACATTTTCTTGACAATAATTTATTTCAACACTTCTACAAGTTGGGCAATGAAAACAGCATTATCTGACAGATATACAGTACAGTCATCTTAGATCATTCCTTACGGAAAAATATTAACATATTATTTGGTTGTACTCAAGTTGATAAAAAAAACGGTAGTTCAGTTCGAAAAACAAGATAATATTTTCTGTATAGTACTGCAAATATGTACAAGACCTGTAAGTTTCTGCATGTTATATACAAGTTAATTTTGATATGAACTAATATTCATCATAACCTAGTCCATCCAGATGGACCTCGCAGGCGAACGGTGCTCGCTTGTGAGGTCCATCTAGATGGACTATCATAACCTGCAAAAACCTGAGACGAAAATAACTAAAGTTATTTTCGTCTCAGGGAAAAACATCCAAAAAATAAAAGGGGAAAAAAAATCAGGAAATTGTGTGAATATTCTTTTGTATAAAAGAACAAAACACCTTTTTTTAGGAAATTTCAACAAAAGTACAACAAAACAATATCTTTTTTTTTTGCTTTACCAGAAACGGCTATATCTCAATACACAAACATAATTTCAGTCACACAAAGAGTGGGCACACCCAGCAAACACAAAACGTGTCTGAAACGCTTCCGAAACGTTTTGGAAAGGTTCTTAATTGGTTACAGTTGGTTTGTTTTTATCAAACCTTTTTGGAACGTTTTGAATTGGTAAAAAGATAACTTTGGTTTAACAAAACACGTTTTAGAAACGTTAAAAACCCTGAGAGAAAACCAATCTGAAAGCATGGGTCTGAAAGTTCTTTTTTAACATATGGGTCTGAAAGGTTTTTTTAAACGTAAATTAAACGTTATTTTAAACAGTTTTTAAAATAACGTTATGTTTAAACGCTTTTAAGCGGAATAAAACTGCAAACTTTCACGTTTTTGAAACATTTTTTGGAAATATTTTCTGACCCAAAATAAAACCGTTTTTAACATTCAGAAAACGATATTTTGCTAGCTGGGCATTTAAATCCAGTGGAGATCAAGATGGTGTACAATAAAATTCTTAGAAGTATGAAGACTCAACAATCTCAATTTTCCAAAACTATCAGTACTTGATTGTGGACAAAAAATAACAATCTGCATTTTTTGAAGTTCCAAAATTATGGTATTGGTACTTAACATTTGGAAAGTTATGCAAAAAATGTAAAATTTCATACAAATAGTCAAGCATATGTATTCTTATCCAAATAAAGTATTATTTTGAAATTCTTATTTTTTTTTATTTGTTAAGTAGTTAATTCTGGACACAAAATATACCAAGCTACAGTGTTTTATGGTACTGGTACTCAAAATTTATACAACAAATTGTAAAATTGTCAAACCTTAGTATACTTTAATAGTCAAATACAAAGACCCTTAACAAATAAAAATAAACAAAATGATTTATGTGAGAAACATGTAACGAATACCAAATTACCTAAACTATGAACATGATATATGCATATATCTAACTTACAGTAATACAGACTAAATTTGTAAATCATTCTGTTTATTTTTATATGTTAAGGCGATTGAGCACAATTAGGCCACAGCTTTGATTTTCCTAGATGGCCACTGTAGGCTTTCTTCAGGTATCTGCAATAGCTCAAGTGCAACTTTCCATTCATTTTGAAAGACAACCCTTATATGTATTTACCCAGGATTGGTGATTGTTTGTCCAAATGAACTTGAGTTATATTGTGCAACATGGAATCAAAGAGCCATGATTCTGAGGGCCAGTGTTTCCATCAGATTTGTTTTAAAATAAGGCCTAAAGAAATTGTTTGATTGGTGTAACCTGACCGACCCTATTTTTACCACCGACCCTAAATATTTTTATTTTTTGAGCATGGTAAAAAACCTCCAAATCCCAAATTTGATGGGAATCAATTCATGGGGGCCCAAGATATGGCTTGCAGGACATTCAAAATGACAAATAAAAGATGTGTTACAAAAAAGTGAAGATGTTTTTGTATATATGTCGTATATTTTGTGTTCTTGTTTGTGAAACATAGACTTTAAAAATTAAAAAAAAAAGTCTGACCTACCTACTTTATTTTTTTATGTTACGCCAATCAAACAATTATTTTTTAGGCCTAACCGCATTTCCTACATATTGTCAAGATTAACATCTTCATAGCACTAAGCCCTAAAGTAGGGCACAATTTAACAGCTTTATTGCAACCTGGGAAATCCCTTATATGGTAACCCTACAAGTTACTTATTTTTGATATGTCTCCACAGTATGATTTTAACTGGTAGAAACCTATGCAATAAGTAACATATATGCCTGATTTTCCCAAATGACATCATCATCAAAGGGTCAACAAAAACCTTTGTAAATAACTTAGTTACTATATATAAGTTTAAAATATAGTTATTTTTTGTTTTGATTTTACCATATATCATCAAAGTTCAAGGTGATTGTTAGTGAAGCATGGTCACCGCTGTTTGATCACCATTAAAGTATAGTCATTTATAGCCAAAGGTACATTATTGGTGGCGATATTTCTATAAATCAAGTTTCCAGCTTTTGGCAATCTACAAATCTTAGTTTTGACATTTGCCACCAAAATAAATTTTATTCATGTTAAATCCACACATTAAATATTTAATTAATGCAATTATGCATATAATTAATTTCAAAAAATGAATAGTGCCACCAATAATGAAACCTCAGAATATGGGCTAAAATGATGTATTTTGATTTAAAAATAGCATGTTTTAGATAAAAGGTGAAATTATATTATGGAAACAAATGTTACAGTTCAATATATATTTCCAGAACTAAGTTAAACACTTTTAAGGGCCTACATTTACTGTAAAGGTGCATTTTTGTCAAAAAAAATATGAACCCATCAAACAGCGGTGTGGCCTTGTAATAATAATTATGCATTTCTATACTATCTTTTACACAGAATTGGAGAAAGACTATACCTTTAAATTGCCAGTTACCTTTTCTTTCCTTTCTACCAGTCATTTTGATTTTAAGCACTACATAGTGAAATATTTGCTATAACAAAATTGTTATTAAACAATTTAGATTATTATGGAAAATCTATGTTTGAAATTACGTGTATTGAACAAAATATACAGCTACATAAACACAAAATAACCAAATAAAATTATGAGTTGGAACTCGAAACAATTCAAATTAAAAAAAAAACAATGCCTGGCAAAAGAAAACTGGCAATGAACGGGACTTGAAACACATAATCTTTGTTACTTAGCCAAATAGTTTCTCAATCATTCAATTCATTTATTTTCTACAACTTCCCAGAGATTGGCTAAAGTGAACCCATCTTTGAGCTTTTCTATCGCCAGTCCAAGTTCCTCTGAAAATATCGCTGGTCTGTCCTTTTGTTTCTCACCATCTGCAAAATATGCCTGGAAAACGGGAAAAAAAGAAGACAGAAAAAAAAGATATATCTTGTAAATATATCCTCAAAAGAATCAATAAAAGTATGTAATAGCAAAGAGAGTACTGTGCCCACCCTTAAGAACAGCAAGTCATATACAAACTCTGCGCCATAAGCTCTTACCCATGATTTCAACACATCTGTAGATGAATTAGATTGTTGCTTTTCATATATTTTTTGGCACACCAACAGGGTCTCATCAATTTGAAGTCGAAATGTATCAAATTCCCCAACCAGGGACACCAATTTGCAAAGAACGGATGATTTAAAAAAATTACTCTGAACTCAATTCTTGCTAATTCCTGATTGACACACTTTGGGTAAAACCACGAACACCATGAATGCACAGTGTAGTGCATTGCACACTGTGAGTAGCTGGGATCAATAACACTAGGATTCACTCCACAGTGCGAGCTTTTCAATTCATCGTGACGGCACGCAGTAGCATTATTGACCCGTTGGATACAGTATTAACAAATTATGCCAAAAATTATCAGAAAAAAGTTAATTTTATTAATCTTCAGGCGTGTCGAATTCATGGGTAGAACTTATGGCGCAGAGTTTATACACCTTTCCAGTACTTTTTCCACAACATGTTAAATATCCAATATATATATAAATATTCCACCCCTATAAATAGGGGTGAATATAGTATATATATATGGGGCCTATTTCACTTTTAATCATCATGGGTGAGCCTATCGCAAATTTTGCGTAATGCTGTCCAAATATGATGCGAAATAAAATCACTTGATATCAAGATTTTGCAATGACTTCAATTTGAGATGTTCTTTTATCTTTTAATCATCGCAAATGCTTTGCGCTGATTTTTTTCATCGCAAAATCTTAGTAAAATTGGGTTTCGGAAAAGTCCATTGCAAATTTGAGATTATCTCATGCATTTAAGTTGAACTTCGGCATTTGCGATTGATTAAGACTTTAGTAAAATAGGCCCCCACAGTGCCCAACACATCTTGCTAATAAGAAGTAAAGTTACTCAATTAGGGGGTTAAGTCTGGAAAAGGGTACCCTTCGATAGGTCTTTTCAGAACTTTTCGAGCATATGCCAACTTGCCTTGCATACTATATAATTTGTAGCCCTTAATGCCTTGTTTTGAAAAATACTTTTTCAAATTGTTCTGAATTGCCAGAGGTATATAGATGTTTCAATTTTGAATTGTCCACCAAAAATGCGAAAAATTCCATTTTTTGTGTGCAAAAATGACAAGTTTCATATTGTCATAAAATTCACTTTCAGAGGCCTAGCAGGTTTTTCCATGACTTACAGCAAATGCATCGGACTGCTCCTCATCATTCACTATATCCACATCATCTGTCACAGGGTCAATAGTCAACTCTTCCATGGCTTGTGGCTCCTCTTCATTCTCATATTCAATACCAAATATCGGACTGGTGCTGTAGACTCGATGCAGAGACTGAATTTCTTTACAGACTTCTTGGAGTTTCTCGGCTGGGTCGATGCGAAAACCAAGCACATAACTGCCACTCTGTATATAGAGGAAATAGCATGAAAAAAGAACATAATTACTGATCTAGTTTCCGTTTGCAGGGTTGTTCCACAAAGCAACACTTCTCATCCACATGGCCGTGACTACATTATAAGGATTTTTATCATGTATTTTTTTTTAAATTTTGAATTTTTGTTTGAACTACTAGAAATTCCATGATTACAACCCAACCCAATATATTAATATTATCAGCTTCTAGCAATAACTAATGAAACATTGACAAATTGAAATTCTAGTTCAAGTTGTTCACAGGCATGAGAGTGCACTTTCATGAAAAAGGCTGAAAAATCTGGAAAAGTATGTAATATTACTAAAAACACCTCAAAACAGGCTGAAAATAAAGAAAATTGTGGAATTTCTATCATCAAAAACTCTGAAATCAACAAATTTCAAACAACAAAAACTCTGAAATCAGAGAAAAATCTCCTGTGTTCCTGAAATATTAGTAATTGGATTTGGGCAAAGTATTTTAAACTGAAAATTCAAATTTCATATTTCAAGGTTTTTCTTTTTCAAAGATCCTGCCAATGTGTGCACCAATCAGGACCAAACCACCTCGATAAGAGCCAAAAGTGAGAAATTTGTAGTTGTGAGTAAGAACAAGTGAAGTTGTACAATTATAGTGATAACCAAATAGAGGGCATGCAGTCTAAATAATAAAATAAAAATCAGAGCCTTGACGAAAGGCTAATTAAGAGGTCAGAAATCTAAAAATCAAGGTTGGCCAGTAAAAACCATGCGGTTCTATAACCACTTGGTAAAAACCGGTTAAAACCTCTCGGTTTTTACCACCTTTTTTGGCAAAAACCTGATAATGAAAAAAATAAGGCTTGAAAGTGAATAATATGACTTTTAAGTTACAAGGCTTTGATTAAAACACTTTCAATTGTTATCTTTTATTTTTAATAAAACCAAGGAACACAAAAATTGTTTGCCTTTTATTTTCAATAAAACCCATATAAACACAACATGAATTAGTACTATTTTTTATAACTTTTCAAACAAAAACTTTGAACAAAAAAAATGAACTAATGTTAGTGCATTAATAAACTAGCCAGAGTTAAAATGCAAAACATTCATTACAATAGCTTTGGGAACTGTATCCTGAATGTCATGACAACTGAAATTACTTTGGCATAAAAAGAACTGTCATTTGTTAAATGTGGATAAAATGCTATTAAATCCAGGCTAACAAGTTGTTTTGGTGACCTGTCACAT
>JXSR01S073235.1:57257-70436 GCA_000969725.1 Ophiothrix spiculata
GTGGTTTGAATACATACAATAGTGGTTTGAATACAATTCTGTGTATTAAACCACTAATGTTCATGTAGAATTAAGTGGTTGGTTTTATTCAGGTACATGTCTTCGAATACTTATTGAGAATACAATAGGAATACATTCGCATTTGGTAAGGGATAACGACTTTTTTGATAAATAGTAAAAAAAATTCAAAATGTTTGCATCTGTTTTGCCTGCGCAAATTACAATGCACACTTAAAGGAGCATGGTCCAATTGCTTCCACTTTTTTTCAAACTTTTTGAGATTTTGGTACCAAAATATTGGTCATATTTTTCTCATAACCCATGTGAAATTTCTATGTACCATTTTGGAGATATGTATGAAAATTTGTCTAATTATGGTAACCATAATTAATTTATACAGTAATATATAGGCGAATTTGAAATACAAAATTGCCCATAAAATCAAAACGGTTTGACTGATTCACCTGAAATTTGAAATTTACACCACTTAGTGGTCATCTTTCATATGACATTGAAAACTAAATTTTGAAAAATAGGCCCAAGCTCCTTTAACGCATGCTTTACTCACGCATTTGGAGTAATATATACGGGGAAAATTATGCAGACGCAGATGTGCCATCAAAGTAATCAAATTTTATTGAAAAATTTCCGTTTTTGTCATTTTTTATTTCAGTATTTTGAAGTGCGCATAAAATGCTTTAACATATGTAAAAATTTAAATTCAATGGAGCATTTACTATTTTACAAGCACATAATGATCGGCTTTTTGAGCTTTCCCTATACTTTGTGCGATAAATCGGGTGATTTTTTTGGGAAAATATGTACTTTTTGAAATGGCTGTATCTCAAAAATGAGCACGGTGACCTATATTTTTTTATTTTAGATTCGTTATCAGCACAAAATATTAAATCCACCAAATACTAAATTTTGAAGAAAATCAATGGAGAATTTGCATCTCTGAGAAAACCCCTTAATCAACCTGGATAAACAAACATACATACCTGGTCACTAGACAGATTCCACACCCCATTCACCTGGTCATACACCTGCTCTAATGGTAGTAGTTTCAAAGTTTTGTTCAGAATGATTGCCCCTCTCAGCTTGAGATCGCGATAGAGTTTGGTAGTTTCATATGCTCTGGAAAACAATTATAGATAAAACTACTGTTATTTCCGTAATTTGAGTTCTAGTGAAATGGATCTTGTTTGCTTCTTTACGTTCAGTTTTATTCTCTTTAAGGACTGTATGCACAAAAGAGGTTTAAGATTTAGATATGGTTTAAAGTTAAACCAGGGGGCGATTTCAGTAACATTTAGCGATGGTCGCTAACCCCCTTTTGATCGCTTACTCCAAAAATAATCGCTAAATAGCGAGTATTTTCAACAATTAAGCGATCATTTTTGGAGTCATCGATCATAACAGGGATTAGCGACCATTGCTAAATACTAGTGAAATCGGCTCCAGGTCTAAGTCAAAATTACTACTGCCATAAAAAGGACCTTTGGTAACATTTTTGAGCTGCAACAGCTTTCAAAATTAAAGATCCAACTATAAATCTTACAATCAACACAAAATATGACAATATTGCTCATGGTTAATATATTTACCTGTGAAACAAAATTTGAGTTAAACCAGGTCTAACTTAAACCTGGTCTAACTCTTAAATCTCTTTTGAACATACAGACCTTTAAGTCTGGTCTCAAAGAGGCAGCCTGATTCTCCAATGTATTTAAGTGACTTCCCGCAGGCCTCACATTTAACCTCATCTGTTCGCATGGGGTCATGCTTATCCTTTGGGTGAACGAGCATTTTCCTAATGGTGACATAGTATACATTGCCATTGAGAAAATGTGCTTCTTGAACACCCTGCTCAGTCTCTCACTAGTACATTAAATGTATGGACCACAACAAGACCTTTACTTTTCTCATTGCTCATTTTGGTTTGTTTCGTAATTGTGGGCTGCCGCAGCAAAAGGATGCCGTTATTGGCTCCTACATGTAGCTTGTTGTAGCATAAATGTATACTAGTTATATGTTACAATGAGCATCATGTACAAGCCTACAACTGCATACTTTTGCTGCGGTGGCCCACAATTATGCAAGGTTTTTGTTTCTGATCTATCAATTTGATTGGATTTGTACTAGAACCTCTACTTTACCATATCCCCTATAGAGCTATCTACGCATCCGGGTGATTTATCTCTTACTCTGACTCAACTTCCTGGATCTAGCATACATCAGTAGCGTTCATTGTTCGTAGCGGTAATAATTGCAGTATTGTACTACAGTCGTGACGAACATAAACAAACAAAACTTTCCCCATTCCATGTGTTGTGTTCGATCAGATAAATTGTGATTTTTTTGGCGTGAATACTTGTTAAATTTTGAAACCAGTATATCAGAAAGGTAATAGAATACATTCTTTTACTGGCAAGTCTCAAATGATGGGTCAAGATGATCAATTTTTCAAGAGTTTTAACTGAAAACTTTTGGAAAATGAAGTCCGCCATTTTGTGGGTTAAGACGATATCCTCCATTTTGTGGGACAAGTGACGTCAGCGTAGGTCGGTCTATATGTCATTTTAACAGCAACTAATTTACTTGTTGTTTGCATCCATAGAGGGTGGTATTCAATTCCCTAACTTAAAGCTCAAGAAGCTTTCAATGATTCAAACTTATCATAAATCCAAACCACTAAAGTCAACTACACACACACACACACTTTTCACTTTGAATCTACGCGCTTCATAAGGAAATTGCAGAACACAGGCAGGGCTTGGGATTTATGGTAGACCTACATACACTCGCGGTCTAAAGTATTTCCGCACAAACACTTCATTCAGCCATATCTCAAAAGGCATTTATAAGGAAACTATCGGGAAACTTATGTTGCTTTTG
Source organism: Ophiothrix spiculata (assembly GCA_000969725.1). NCBI lineage: Eukaryota > Metazoa > Echinodermata > Ophiuroidea > Amphilepidida > Ophiotrichidae > Ophiothrix > Ophiothrix spiculata. The sequence goes on from JXSR01S073235.1 coordinate 60,156, forward strand.
GTCAGATCTGATAGGTAATCTAGTTAAGTGTAAAATTGAGCACCGAATGTGATCAACCTTCTCACGTATAGGTAGGGGCAACAACACAAATAGGTCGAAAAACGTGATTTTTAGGTCAAATTTGATTTGACAACGCCTGGGTCAAGGTCACTTCACCGCTCAAGTTGAGTGGTCATGTGGAATGTGTATATGTAATAGAGTGACAAGCAGGCGATGAAATGTTCTGGTCACGCTTGACTTCGCCAAGAGAATGCTAGGAAGCTAACGAAAAATGTTCCTTCAACACCACCTAGTTTACAAAAATAGGGCCGTGGTAAAAGTGGAATGGTCCCTGGCGGTATATGATATTTTAAAATGTTTTAAGAGGGTTTCAATCTGTCATATACCGTCACAAAACACTCCACATTCATCACAACCCTATTTTTGTAAACTGGTGGGACGTTGAAGGATCATTTTTCATTTACTTCCAAGCATTCTCTTGGCGCAGTCAAGCGTAATCATGATATTTAATCTCCTGCTTTTCACTCTATTACATATACACATTCCATATGACTACTCAACTTGAGTGGTGAAGTGACCTTGACCAAGGCGTTGTCAAATCAAATTTGACCTAAAAATCACATTTTTTGACCCATTTGTGTTGTTGCCCTCTACCCGTACGTGAGGGGGTTGATCCCATTCGGTGCTCGATTTTACACTTAACTAGATTACCTATCAGATCTGACCAAAAGCAACATAAGTTTCTAGATAGTTTCCTTAGAAACGCCTTGTGAGATATGGCTGAATAAAGTGTTTCTGCGGAAATACTTTAAACCGCTAGTGTACTATTTCTGTCTTACCTATGCACTGATATAATAGTTGTAAACAGTCTCGGTGACCCCGGTGTCAAGCAGGTGAAGATGAACTCAAATCTGGTGTTATTGCACTTGGTAAGGATGTATAAGGCATCGGTTTGTCCTCGCAGTTTCTGTCAATACAGAAATAAAGTTAGATGTTTATTAAATTTGCTAACAATCACATTGTTTCGAAGCTCTTGCAAGTTGTCTAATGGGATTCTAATCCAGTATGACATGAATTATAGCACTGTTTCTTCCATGCTTAAAGGCTCATCTTTCAACTCACTACATCAGTTTATGGGAAAAGACTGTGATCTCAACTGCCTCTTCACATAGCCTATTATAGGCAATATGTTTTCTATATTTTGTAAAAATGATTTCACAAGCAGGGGGGTTAAACTTGCATTTAGCTGACCAGTCTGACTTTCTACAGGAAAGATGTGATAGGCTACATCCTTAGTTGTCTTAGCCCCAGTAGTTATTGTTACCCCCTGGTATAATTGGATAAGGGCTAAATGCTCTTAGTCATCTAATCTTGTTGCCATGGAGAATGGAAAACATCAGATAATTTAAGGGATTTTTACTTCAGGGGTCGATTTCACTAAGGTTTAGCGATGATCGCTACCTCCAAAAATGATCGCTATTGCTGAAAATACTCGCTATTTAGCAATCATTTTTGAAAATTATAATCAAAACGGGGATAGCAACCATCGCTAAATGTAAGCGAAATCAGTCAGGGAAGTAGAATAATTTCAACTTACCGATTGAGCAGAGCGGACAACTATGTTAACAATACAGTTGTAGCCAACAGCTGTAAAATAAATATGAAGATATGCTAATTAGAAAGAGTGAAAAACTAAACGTGGTTTTCCACCATGGTTCTTTAAAGAACATCAAAGCCACTTATAGTTGACAAGAAGTCAATTGGTGCTTGATCAGATGGTGTTTTAAGTACTTCCCATAATTCCATTCAAAATTTGAAATGAATAGCTAAAAACAACCCACAGTGAAAGCAATTTCCCATTGACATTACACAGTGAAATGCATGTTTTCAACCTAGCACAGCTTGTTTATTTGGTGAGCGACCATTAAGATTACCTTAAGGTCATACTATTAGCTTTATGATTATTTAAACAAATTTTTCAGACACTTAAAGTGTTGACACCCATAATACAGTTTAATTTATTGTGAAATTTCACATCTTTCCCATATAATACTACTGAACATTCCATTAGTTCATTCATGCCCACTAACTAATTGTGGGAAGGTCTTAAATCATCCTCTGGTGCTTGATTGAGACTTGAGTTACAAATCTCTAACTAAAAACCAAAGAAAAATGTAGAATAAAATGGTTTCATCTTCATGAAATAAGAAAAATGAGAGGTACTCTGGCAAAATGAGAGGATCGGGATCTTTCGCGAATTTCAAAACTGAGTTTATGACATATTTTCATTCTCTATAATCTCAGCTTTTGAATGCTATATACAAGGAGTCCAAAAATTAACTACACATTTTTAAATGCTTATAACTTTAAAACCATGGTTCGCATAGCAACTGTAGACATATGTATTCATAGAGGAGTCTTGTAGAATTATTTTGGTACCAAAAATGATGCAATTATCATTTTTAAAAACCACTTTCAACGTGAATTACATCAAACGTAAAGAGTGCACTTTCTTACTTAGAAGAAAAATAAATATACGACTCACATGTAAGGGAGGGATCAATTGTTGGAGACAGGAGCACCATTCATGAATATTTTAATTACCTATTCAGCGAAACAACTTTTACGATGTTAATACAAAGATGTTTGATTGTGTTTTTGTCTGAATAATTACATAATGCTCATTAAAATGTTTTTCATTTGTCAAAGAGCAACTCTAGCAATATGCTTATCTTTAAATGGCGCATAACAGCATTACCCCGTAACAAAAATTCAAAGTTACACTCGCAGGGACATAATAAATTACCTTCTTCTTATTAAAATTAAGCTGCCTAGTATTTCACAATATGTTTAAGATGTCCTCCTTGCAAATTTCAACATTCTTTGACTCTTACGACAAAGTTCTGGATGTTTGTGCATATGTTCTTCGTGATCTTCTTGTTTTTACTTGGAATGTTCTGTTTCAGGTCAGGAATAGTCTAGGGTGTTGAGATGTACTTTCCTTCAAATAACCCAAAGTAATCGGGTGGACTTTAATCATGAGAGTGAAAGGGCCCGGGTTTCTTTGTCTTGAGCGATATGATTGTTCATGAAAAAGTTAATTGATAAAGCCATTCTAAACTGTTTAGCTGTTTGAGGTGCCATGTCGTCATGGTGAAGTGGTAGAAGAGTGTCAACACTGTATGGTACAGTGGCTCAACCACTTTGAACTTTCAAACCTTCTTGCTATATCCTAGGATATTACTAATTGCATTATGTTTGGTACCAAAATAATTCTACAAGTCTCCTCTATCAATACTTATGTATAGAGGTGTGATACGAATCTTGGTTTTAAAATTATAAGCATTTAAAAACGTGCAGTAAATTTTTTGACACCCTGTATTATGTCAAACTTTCTTTCTCCATACTTTATTTAGAGATTGAAATCCAAAGCAGTCCACTGAATATATAGTGCAATAAAAATTAGCTGCAAATCGATTTCAAAGATACTGATTACTACAGTGTATAATAGCAACATGCAATCAATTAACCGTAAATAATTGCACTTCTCGGCAGAGTTGACCTTCAAGTCTTTATAGGTATAGGTAAATACTTATGCATGAAAGATGTGCGGAAAGCACAAAAATTACTTATGCATGAATGATGTGGGAAAAGCGCCAAAATTAATTTAGCTCGAAATAAATCACTTATACAGTGTGTTCCATCAGCATTGTTTAGGCTTCATAGAAAATCCTGAATATCAATCGCATTTTACTCAGAAATTGTGATTGCGATTGTCTAATTTTGGTGGGTACGTTTTTGGCTCCAACTTTTGAAACAAAACTCGGAATGACACAAATTTGGTACCATATATATTAAAAGGGAATAAAAAAAGCTGTCCAAGGATGTACCAATAACTCAATTTTGACTTTGGACCAAGTGGTGTGTCGTATATATAATATATAAGGAATAACTTATGTTCTAAATTACCAAATGAAATGTTCTGACTATCTTTATCCACTAAAACCGAAAATCTTACATGCAAAAGATTGCTAAGCTTTTTTTTCTGGACATGCAGTATTAAAACATCTTTTTTTTTTTACTTGAAAGTTTTACAATACCGTATATGTGATGGCTCACTATGAAAGGGGGGACATTGCAAATGATATCAATTTTGATTTTATCATTTCATTTGTTACAGCATTTTTTAAGCTTTAAAATGACACCTTGCTTGTTGAAATGATCAAGGCGATCAAATTTTACAACAGAAAATCTGCTGGAAATTTTTATTATTTTCTTTATTTTTTGCTGCCTATTTTCATCAGTTTCTCAAAAAGTGTTCTGTCGCAAAATCTCCCTTTTCAGGGTGAGTCATCACATATACCCAATAGTAAGAACACTATAGGACATGTCATAATACTGCAAAGCAACATGGATATATTGCCAGTCTCTGTTACTTTCAAAATGCCACTAGAAAATACCTACACAAGTTAACTCTTGGCATAGCATGGGAATGCCAAATTACCCTGAGATTTGTAACCAGCAGTCGACCTGAAAGATATAAACAAGAAACATTAGTTTTGTACATGCATTAACAAAGAGGTACAATAATGTGACAATGGGGACACATTAAAGCAATACTATTTTGATCAGATATGGTTATTTTGATTTTGATCAAAAACAGCTTGAAATGAAACAACGTGAAGCTTTTTCAAGTGTATTTTGTCAAGAACATGTTTTGTCACAGAAAAATGAATAAAAATACTGGTTCTCAGAACCATATGCGCGATTCCCCTGCTTGACGCGATCCCAAAAAATGTAGATTTTTTTAAACGATTTTTCAGCCTAGCTTACAACTTGACCTCATATGACCTTTGACCTCTGTTATGTGACCTTTGACCTCATCAACATATGAAGGTTCTTATATTATATCCATAAACCAAGTTAGTTTGATTAAAAATGATTAAAATGGATGTAATTCCAGTATGAATTCAGGTTAACATTTGCAATCAAAAGGTGCATGCATGTACAAATCTTGTGGAAAAAATAAACTAAATTTAAGGGACTATTCACAAATACTTGTAGGGTGGGGCTTTAAGGGGATCCTTAAATTCTGTTGACACTTGAATAAAATACCATGACAATTGAGTTTTACATGCTTTTGGGATTGACTCATATAGTTTTAAGGTAGCTTTAACGGCTACGGTGTCCTGCACAGAATTTGTTCAAAATTTCACAGAATATGCAGAATGATGAAAAAAACTTGTATTCCAAATTTAGACTTTGTACATGGCATATTTGGCCACCATGAAAATTTCACAAAATTTGTCAAATTTCTGGAAAAAATACTATTTACAAAAGATTTTTTTTCTCTGGCAGTAGTTCATAAATGAAACTAATTTTCTTTTCCTTGCATTGCAAACTGATCACAGATTGTCATAAATTTTGATTTAAAGAAATTTCTTCCATCGTTTATATACGGGAGACTTCTAATGTTTCTACTTCCCGAATTTTATTGTGTTAATTTCTAGAAACACTGAATAGCCAGATTTCTTAGAATTTTCATTCATACTTCCCATGCTTCAATTTCAACAAACAAGGTGTCAAATGAAAGCTTATCAAATTTGCAACAATCTCTCGTTGGCTTTTAAAATTAAAGTGTTTCTAGAAAATGTTATAGGTGTTTTAAAATATGCCTTAATTTAGGAGCTAAAAAATCAATTTTCTTGATAATAAAACACTTTATGGCAAAAAGCCCACGAGAGAATTTAGCTTTTGTGATCCGTCACCAGCCCCTAAAATTTGAATGTCATAGCACACTCCCTCTTGACATGAAAATTCAAAAACTCTTGATTTTTAGGGAATTTTCAAAAAAAAAAAAAAACATAAGAAATTGCCCGAATATTATGAAACTTATTAAATGTTACCATTGAAGGGTTTTCTTTAAATTGAATTAGGTTTTAGTTCACATTCCCCAAAACTATTCACTTTATAGCTAATTTTCTGACATGTGTAAATAGCCGTTCAAAAAAGGGGGACCATGAAATTTTGTGAGTTCTAAAAGGGGGGGGCAAAAATTTTGATACTTTTGGCACCATTTCTCTATGATTTTTTTGAACAGTCCCTAATTGAACATACCTCTATCGCCATTGTTGCCTTTAGTATCTTCAACGGAGTCCAACACATCAATCACAGATTCACCTGCTCGCATACTCATTTGGCTAGAAATGAAGTAATAAGATCAACAGATTATTAGTACAAATCATCCCCAATTTACCCCAAACTTTCTGAGATTGTTTGCATCCACTGAACTGTTATGATATGTGCAATATTTCTTGATCATGATCACAATTTTGTCCTTCAATGCACTTCTAATGCTTCAGTCACATTTTGGAACAAGAAGGCGAAGATCGAAGCTTGTCGCACTTGTTCACTGATTTTTCTACTCGCTGGCAACTTGGCCACACTTAAGTGAGATCCTGTGATGGCAGCTCACCCATAACTCGCTCAAAAATGATCTTTCCCAAGACACTAGCAATCAATTGCCCAGCAAATTGTGAACAAGCATCAAAATTTTGAACGAAGATCTACCGATGCTCAGTCAATGCTTAGATTAATTTTCCGATGTTTGGTCATTTTTACTTCTACATACATACTCCTGTGCCACACACACTTATATATGTAATGCTTCTTGAAGTTTACAGAAAATAGTGATCAACAGAAATTATTGATTGTTGAATTTCTGCACATGTTTTTTTTAAATCACTGTAATATAATAGGCCTACACAAAATGATACTCACGAAGGGCTGACATCAAATCTGACATCCCTGTCTTCCCATAATGCATCATACACAATGGTAGTCATCATTAACAGCTCCACTTGACCGTTAGAAGCAACCGAGTTCACAATCACTAACTCTGTGAAATTAAAAATGAAATAGTGGAGAATGGTCAGTTCTATGGTTATGGGCATCTTCAAAATTCAAAATTGCAAGAATAGGGCCTACATTCCCAGTGAAGAAAATGACTTGGCACTGGTTTATATATTACAGCTACATGTATACTGACTTGAAGACCTCTGGCTAAATCTATGGACCTGCAGTGACTAAAATTGCTGTTCCTAGCCCTGAAGTAAAATAACAAAAAATTTATCAGGACTATAATTTTAATCTAGAGATCTGAAAAAAGTCAGTAGGCCTATATATTTGTTGTATATGACTAATTTCACAGTAATGTACACCATCACATTAGCAAGATTTGTTGGTGGCTCAAAATCTTATAAATTAATCACAACTACAAGCTTATATTGATCTTTAACATCCCTATAAACATATATTGGAAATTAATTTTTTTAAATCGCTCACATATCCTTCATGTTATAATCAAATAACTAATAAAATTTCCGTCAAATTGCGTTGATTAAATTTCCCTACCAAAACCAACCTTTAAAAATTGTAATGCATGTACCTTAGAATTAAACAAACCATTTGTATATCTTCAGAATTTTTTCAAGGGGACCCACATCTATGACATAAACATTGGTTTGCTTGAAAAGTGTTATAATTATTTTTATACAACCCCCGAAAAAACTTTGCTATTGTGACAGCGTCCGTCTCTGACAGACATGTAGCAATAGCAAAAAGTACAATCTACTGTTCTGACACATTGTCATTTGCCATTTCAAATTCAGCTTGCCAGTTTTATTCAGCATTATTTGACCAACCAACATTATTAAGTCATGAAAATGTGTCTTTTCTACGAACAGAAATTTTGTACCTCAAATAGTTTGCCATATATTTCAATTGTGATGTCCCTCAATTCCAGTCATACCTAATAGCAAATTTTTGTTGGTGCTCCCTGAAAAATAGAAAACCACTATGCACCCAGCATCCAACTGTTTAACGATGGCGCACAGCGGGAAGAAGGCACGGTAGGCAAAGTCTACTCAGGTATGCCCAAGTTTATCACAATTAGCACTTTTAACACTGTCCGTCAATATTGTTGATCGTCACGTTAGCAATTGTTGTGGACATCATTTATAGACCAAAAATCAAAGAAGTTTGTCAAAATGATTGTAAATTAATGTTAATTTCATTCATGATCATGCTACTTTCACTATACGCTGTCTTTGCAAACTGGAATAACTTGTAGGCCTATCCTGCGAATAAAATTTGCTAACTTGACACCAAATTTGATATTGTGACGTGAATTTGACTGAAAAAGTTGCAAACATGATTGTCATTCAATGGCTAAACTAGAGGCAATGTGTACACATACAATCCCTTGTATTAGTCTGAGGTTGTTATAAAATTGCGTCAAAATATTTTTTGCAAATGATATTCTAATTTTAAGTACCTTAGGAAGGAATGCAAATAGTGAATAAAGTTTCTTGGCTATGAAAGGTAAAATGTTGCTAACATGATGTCCCTCCTTGACACCTATAGGAAATCTGTCACATTAGCAACCCTTTTTGATCTCTCCTGAGTAAACTTCAAGATGAATATATGCATAATTTCAATAGGGTAGCAAGGCGTACCTTAGTGTTTCATGTTAAGTACCTTTGCATGCTAGGATAATGTTTTCTTTTCAAACTACATTAAAAAAATGTCTTTTCCTACAGTACACACACTTAATTTCAAATAAAAGTGGTCATCTACAAAATACGTGAGATGTGAGTTATCTTTTCTTTACTATTTTTTGAAGTAGTAATGTAGAACATTGTTTTAAGCCAGCTTCCACTATAAAAATGAAATTTAATTTTTGCCAAATTTGGGAACCACTTACTGGTGCACATTACTGTGAAATCAGTCAGATACCGCATAATTAATAAATTCCAAATTTCTAACATTTTTACATGCCCAAAAGCATAGACTATAGTTATATTTAAAAATCACATTAACACAATGCTTATACAACCCTGGGGGGTACTCAAGTCAAGTTTGGTTTGGGTAGGGACGTGCTGCAGGGAAATTTGAAAAGCCACCCATCCAAATACCAATTTTCAAGAAAAAGGGACCCATCCATATACCAAATCTTCCAAATTTTGAGTCAAGTTTGATCAAAAATTGCATTTTTTTCGTCCAAATTTGCGCTATTTTGGCACAAAACGTCTAAAGTTTTGTGAAGAAATGTCCAAATTTTGAAAAGTGACCCATCAAAATACCACATTTTGGGAAGAAAAAGGACCGATTGAAATACCAGAGAGCCTGATTTTGCTACCCGAAGTTGCGGCACGTCCCCATAACCACTTTTGTACTAAGTACCCTCCCCGGGTATACAACAAACTGTTAGGTTAAAGGTGTAGGATCCTATATATATTATATAGCATGTGTATAATTTACTTTAACTGATTGACCTTGTCCTCTGAAAGGCATTTTATGAAATTCTAACATCAGCTTGCCTTTTTTTTCTCTTGAGGGAAAAGAGAGTATGCTACCCTTACGATGGGATGATGAGGCCGTCATGTAAATACAAAATACAAAATAGATATAGGCCTACCATTTAATTTTATTTTTTATTCTATATCTCCAAAACTAGGCCTATAAAAAATGTGTAGGTGAAATGTTCGATTTAGAATCAGAAAAATATCCATGGGCTTTCGTATGGCATCAAAAAATATACTACTTTCGGTTGAGTCCAGGGGGATGAGAATGTGATCGGAATCTACACATTAAATGTGCGTAAAAGTTTGTGCATGTTTGTTAGTTTGATGCACGCATTTAATCTTGTCGCACAGGATTGGGCAAGCCAACCAGCTGATATATAAATTACATTGCTGTGATGGTCACGACGACGCATAGTTGGAATACATTCAACTTTTCTCGGAACAGACCATCGCAGCCTGAGATAAGTAAAACAATGTTGGTTTACTTATATCTCAGATCGCAGCAATGCAAATGTGTCATGCTACATCCCCCGGGGAGGGGGGGGTACTTAGTACAAAAGTGATTACGGGGATGTGCCGCAAACTTGGGTTACAAAATCAGGCTCTCTGGTATGTCAATAGGTCCTGTTTATTTGCAAAATGTGGTACTTTGATGGGTCTGCTTTTCAAAATTTTCTAAAATTTGTGCTAAAATGGCACAAATTTTGGATTTTTTTTTTCTAAATTTCAAACAAAAATCAGGAAATTCTCGCCAAATCAGCGTAAATTTTCGGAGAAAATTTCAATTTTTGTATAAGGCCAAGTAAAAAAAAAAACTAGTTTCTCGTCCTAACTTTTTGAAAAAAGGAGGATGAGGGCAGTTTTTTTTTTTTTTTTTTTTCAAAAATGGCCGATCCAAGATGGCGGACGGTCTTTT
>JXSR01S073235.1:78931-91706 GCA_000969725.1 Ophiothrix spiculata
CTATCTACTTGCTCTCGATCATCTAAACTTTTGGCAAGGTCTTCGACTGTAGTGAGAAGCTGTGTTTCGCAACTGTGCTGTTTCCGAAAGCCATGTTGGTATTTACTTAATATGTTGTTATCATCTAAATGTTGACGTATGTTTGAAGCAAGGATGTGCTCCATTAGCTTGCAGGTCACGCTTGTTAGCGACACAGGCCTATAATTTGCCGGGTCTGTTCTATCACCCTTTTTGAAGATAGCCGAGATGTTCGCCATCCTCCAGTCCATTGGTACATCACCTGACTGTAGAGACTGAGTAAATATAGCCTGTAATACTGGAGCAAGTGTTGATGCAAAATTCTTAAGCATCCATGTAGATACATTGTCTGGGCCCACTGCTTTCTTTGGGTTAAGTGTGACAAGAAGCTTCTCCACTCCATTTATGGTAATCTCAATTTCGGGCATAGTGTTGTGTTGACTTGGCCCTTTGCTCGGTATATTAGAAGTATCTTCTTCTGTGAAAACTGACTTATACTGCTCAGACAGTGCCTCCGCCTTCCCTTGTGGTTGACTTACCAATTGATTTTGGTACAGCAGTGATGGAATGCCAATCCTGTCAATCTTAAGAGATTTTATATAACTCCATAATTTCTAAGCAGGGTTGTTATCTTCTTGCTCGAACATGCCTTCAATATAGTCATTGTGTGCCTGTTTTGGAGCTTGTTTTGCACTTCTTTTTTCAGTCTATTATAATCTTCCAAATCAGCTTTATTTCCATATATCTTCCAAGCATTGTATCTTCTGCGCCTTTCCTTCATCAGCCTTTTGATGTTAGTGGTCATCCAGGGAACGCACTATCATCTATCGTCTCATAATGGATGGCCAAAATTCCTTATTAGGAAGTAAAATTGCACTCAGTGACTTAATTAATGTTAGATGGTGTTGTAAATACTTGATACCATTTCATATTGATTTTTTCCCTATTTTCACCCAGGAAACATGGGTAAGCTGCTCCTGGCTGTTCTCCTTGGCCTCGTTTGTTTCACCGTCAGCATCAACGCAGCGCAGCACAACGCGGACACAGAAGACAACGAGTTTGCCGAGTTTGAAGATCTTGGAGACGAAGATGAAGATGAGATGATGGTAGAGCTTGAACTGGAAGGAGAAGATGAGTTTTTGATGGACAGGGATGAGCCCAATGTTGTCGCCAATGATGACTTTGGAGATGAAGAAGATGAGATCAATATTGAGGTAGGTGTTAAACTATTATTAACATTTCAAATTAATGTGGTTGTCAATTGATGTCCTGGCCCTGGGGGATGGCCGGGACTTGTACCTTGAATGTTGAGCAATAACATTGCCTAACTCGCTTGTGGATAAAGCTATTGAATCAGATACCCGCTATTAACTTTGATACTCTGTTCCTTTATCAATTTAAAGATGTTCACAACAAATGATGAATTTACTGTGTAAATATTTTATTTTGTATTTAAACTATATAATTGGCTCAATTATACTTTATGTATATTGTTTAGTAAATATGTTATACTCAGAAACTCCCAAAATAGCAGTGCTTTATCACTGAAGGAGCTACCGTACCTGAATAAAGAAAGCTTAAATAGATAAAATAAATTATTTGTATTTGTTCAATTTGTTTTAGGATGAGGGTGATGAATTTGATGATCATTTTCAAGACGACGAGGAGTTTGAGAACTTTGAACGAGATGATACCAGGAGGACAACAAAAGGCAAAGGTGCCTCAGATGTGCCAGATTTAGAAATTACTAAGGTATTGCTCAAATTGATTGATAACATATAGGCTACACCTTTGAGGATTGAAAACCATAGAGTAAGAAGGGGTTATTGCAGTCAAGTTAGCTCAATCAGTAAGGCGCTCGCTTGCGGTGCAGAAGGTCCAGAATTCGAACCCTGCCGGTGCCAAAGGATGAGTGTGCTTGAAATTCCCTTTGACAAGGAACTAACTGCTAATTGTCTCGTGGAAACCCGTACAAAACTCGGGAGCTGGTCCGGGCAGCGATGTTGCGTATGTGGGCTGATCAAGGTGAAATGATGCTTGGTGTGGAATGGAGCTTACTTGGGCCACAGTGGTCAGCGAACACCTGTAAAGTGTACAAATCTGGGAGGCATAGCACACTATAAATCCCCAGTATTTATTTATTTATTTTTTTAATTTGAGCAGATTTTGAGTACACACTGAGAGAAATGGCAAGAACATGATAAATAAAACATAAAGATACTGGAGATTTATAGTGCGCCATGCCTCCCAGATTTGTATTCCACACGACCTCTGCACACTTTACAGGTGTTTGCTGACCACTGTGGCCCAAGTAAGCTCCATTCCACACCAAGCATTAGTTTGTTGTGTGATATGTCATGCTATGTTTTCCTTTCTTTAGAAAATCTTTGGCATGATTTTTGGAACAGGATATTATTTTATATTAATAACCAAATAAACAGAGTTTTGTGCATTTGCATACAGTAATCTCATTTCACCATGAAATTTTACATTTATCAAAATGAGTTCTTCCCCTTGTACAGATATTTTCTATCCATCTTTTAAAAGTTCAGTATCAACCCTTACTGTGCATGAATTTGCCTAATTACTTTGATGGTTTGATCTTCTTTTCACAGGTTCCAATGCACTTGCGTAATAACTGGGACAGCTATTATTTGGAGCTGCTTATGATAGCTGGAATCGTCGCATATTTATTGAATTATATGAATGGCAAGAGTAAAAATCAGAAGCTTGCTCAAGCCTGGTGAGTACAAATGCACTATAAATTGCAAAGCACGAACATTTTTTTTTTTCATTTGCACTGCTCATAAATTAAATCATAATGCAGCATTCAAAAATAATCAAATCACCAACCCTATTACTTGTTATGATATTAACAACAACCAGCGTTTAGTTTATGTATCACCTAATGAAGCAAAGGTGTAAAGTTTTTTGCCCACCCAAAGACATTTGTTCTACCGATAAATATTCGCTCCCAATATTCGCTCTTATTCCGACCAATATTCAAGCATTGTAAGTGTTATTCGCTGTCCCTTGGGACATGTGTAGCCTAGCGGATAAGTCCTTGACTGTTAATCACCGGGCATTGCGAGTCGTGGGTTCGAATCTGGTGGGAAGTGTCCTTGAGCAAGATACTTGCCTTAATGTGCACCTCTCCACCCAGGTGTCATATGGGTACCAGCTTTCTTCAATGCTGGGAAGCTAACAGACTCATGGGGAGGAGGTGTGGAAAACCCCTCATTGCAAATATAACAAATTGCCCAAGCGCTTCGTCAGAGAGATGGGCACCCCGACCTGTGAAATACAGGCTTTCCCCTTTACCTTTTATTCGCTGTCCGTTTGAGCGAATAAGTCTGAGCAAATATCATGAGCGAATGTCTCTCGGGAGTGAATGTCTTTGGACCTTTAAGCCTAAATGTTGCTACCCTCAGGAAGTCGCCTCAATCATGGTGGTTATGGCCGCTGCCCACTTCCAAGGTAGTATCTTCCCAGTGGGATTCAAACCCGGAACCCCTTGTGGGTGCTTCAGCAGCAAATTGATTAGGCCACATAAAAAATAAGTTGTTTCTTGTCCCAAGGTTTCTCAAAATGTGAGGAGGGAGGGAGGGTTTTTTTTAAGGTTGGGGAGAGCCTGGGCGATCCAGGTTTAACCCTTGGTAGACGTTGACTGCAAGTTGGTTGACTGCACATTCAGTTGCTGTCTTTTAACGCTATGTGGTATGGATAGATGTTGGTTTGATGATAGTTTCAATGTTTTAAAACATCAACAATTTAAGGAATCCTTTAAAATGGAAAGCAGGGTCTTGATATTTGAATGGATTTGCTCAATTTTTAACATCTTTTTAGCATTTTTGCACAAAAAAAATTGGTGCGGCACCAAAAAGTGAGGAGGGAGGGGACGAGAAACAAGTTTGTTTTTTTTCATGCGGCCTTAGATGTGTTTCCCTAGATGCTGATAGGCCATGACCTGGTTTATATATAGGCCATGTAGCCACCAAGAAATGTTTTCAACAGTTGCGTATGGTTGCTCTGGTCAATAAAGTGTAGAAAAAGTTTGTGGAATAAGTAATACATTTTTATTGAAGTCGGTTAAGTTTCTCATTAAAGTGGATCTGCAGAGTGGGTGTGAAAAGTGTGTGTGAATATGCAACAATAGTATGAAAACTGAACACAGTGCTTGCACTCAGGTAGGCGTTTTTAGCATGCATTTTTAGGCGTGCGAGTGCAAAAGCACACCATCCCACACCTAAAATGATCTTAAGGAGTGCGATTTTCAGCACACCTCAATCTGATAAAATTATAAACAATTAGGTACAAAGTACATACCTGAATATCTTGAGAAGTGCTATTTATAGCACACCAGGTATTTTCAAAATATGAGGCCTGCTCAGGTGCTCAGAACTGTAGTATACATACTTTACTAACAGTACATGTTTTTCTGTTCTGATTCCAGGTTCAATTCGCATAAAGAGTTGCTAGAAAGCAATTTTGCATTAGTTGGTAAGTCAGATAATCCGTATTTTTGACTATTGCATAATAGATATGGCTTGAGTGATAAAAATATTTTGAGTGTTGAAAGGCACAATGCTGTATGCAACAATACCTAGAAGTTAACAAAAGGTTTCAAAATCTAATTGTGCATTTAAGGGCACACTTAACCCCTCATTTTCATAAATATATTGTGCTTTGTAACTCAGTAACCAATAAGTAAATCCATAATATAAAAGTATACATTTCTAGATGTGGATTGTCATGTAGAAGATGATGGTTAGGTCAGTTTTTGACCAAAATGTATGATTTTGGACCAAAAAGGTCCAAAAACCCTTGATTTTGGACCACTATATTTGTATAAACTTAACCAAATTTAGAACAAATAAAAGTTGGATCTCTTATGCTTTTTAGAATCTTGAAACACATGTCTAGGAATGCATTTCTCAAATTTTGTATTTTTGACTTATTTTTTGAAATATTGCCAAAACTAGGTCCAAAATAGGCCAAAATGATTTTTTTTAGTAATTTTTGGCCTATTTTGGGCTTATTTTTGGCAATATTTCAAAAAGTTAGTCAAAAATCAAAATTGACCTAACAATCAT
This sequence comes from Ophiothrix spiculata, assembly GCA_000969725.1. Lineage (NCBI taxonomy): Eukaryota > Metazoa > Echinodermata > Ophiuroidea > Amphilepidida > Ophiotrichidae > Ophiothrix > Ophiothrix spiculata. Next base: position 84,043 of record JXSR01S073235.1, read on the forward strand.
CTTCTACATCAAAATCCACATCTAGAAATGTATACTTTTACAGTGGAAACCCGTTAGTACGAGATCGCTTAAAACGACAACCCGTATATTACGAGCCGCAACTCTCAGTCCCGACTTTTCCCCATTGTTTACTACACAAAGCTGTTTGTTTAGTACGAGGTGAATAATACGAGCTCCGCATAGTAAGAGCACTTACCGACGGTCCCTAGCTTCATTCACCATTAATTTTTCGACGGATAATACGAGGACATTTTTGAAGGTGTCTCTCAGTCCAATATTCCTTTCCCAGGCTCTTCTTTTAACTTCGCTTGTGTGTACTATCTTCTTTAAAACCACGTGCGAGGAATGTGTTTCTAGTTCGTAAAGTTATAAGGCAGCTTTAAATGTTTATCTATTATAGCAATGCGAAAAGACGACAGCGTGATAGCTGCTTTGTCATACGTCGACGTACAAATTTCACCGCGTCGTACGTGATTGACTTGTCAGTATATTGCGCATTCACTGTTTTGGTTCTAGCGATCTTTCGGAAGCGGCGATCAAACAACGTCTAAGAAAATTCTTGCTTTTAGCAAATACTGCACGGACATGCAAACAAAAAATGGTATTTATGATAAATCTAAACCATATTTACTAAAAAACTTATTACATTGAACAAAATCCGTCTCCTTCAACTTGTAAATGGTGTCCAAAGTTAATAAGTTTTACATGGTGACACAATAGGAAATGTCAAATTAGCCTGTTATCGCTACTTCAAACCTTACGATATGCCACTGAAATTTTAATTTCATCATCATAATAGTTACGGTCAAACATATTTTTAATGCGAGCTCCGCTTAATACGAGCTTTTGGAGTTGGCCCCGGCGATCTCGTACTAACGGGTTTCCACTGTATATGGATTTCCTTATCGGTTGCTGAGTTATAAAAGCATTAAATATTTCAGAAAATGAGGGGTTAACTGTGCCCTTAAGATGAATGATCTCTCACATGTGTAAACTATCATTCATCTGGAAAGACCCATCGGGTCTTGAAATCTTGTGTTGTCGGGATTGTTAAACTCCAGATACGACCTTGTGGCTCTCAACCGTCAATTGGCTCTAAATCTAGAAATGGAATCTGGAGAACTGAAGTGACGTATTGTGCTCTAATTGTGGTGGCAATTATTTTTACTGAAATTTGTTGAATCCATTGGGTCCAGCATCATTATCCAATATTTGATGTTTTCCTTCTTGATATGAGATTTTTCTCCTCATTTGAGAGTATTGGCCAGTGATCAGTTGCCTATCATTCCATTTAAGGGGGGACAGCACGTTACTCAATTTTACGATTTGCAAGTTTATTTTGTTCCATAACTTTTTAACAAAGTGCTTAAAGTTAATAAAAGTATACATTTCCAGAAAGGAATTTTCACAAGAAACATGATGGTGATGTTGAACACATTTTTTGAGAAAATCACAAAAAAACACATTTTTTGGCCATTTGGGCTTCCAGACCAGCTAAAAATAACAATTTAAAAAAATACTTCTGAATGGGAATTGTAATTTAAACACCCATTCAGATGTTGCATCATTTTTATTTTTATTTTGACCGATTTTTTGAATTTCATGCCAAATAAGGTCAAAAAATGACCAAAAATTAAATTGCTGCATGTTATGATATCTGTTTTAGAAGGATATTGATTTTCTCAGAGTTGCTTCCTTTCGCCATGGTGGGAAAAAATAGGCAATTTGGCATGTCCTTTGCCAGGAAATCTGCACTTCTGGAGGGAAATTTGGCATTTCGGAAGGAAATTTACATGCAAGAATAGCAGGAAATTTAAAGGTCCTTGCCGGGACATTTACATTTTTTCAGACTCTGCCTATCGCCTATTCTTCTTAGAACTTGGCAATAATATATTAGCTTGATAAAAGGGGTATCAACCATCGTCACTGAAATTTATAAACCAACTTTGAGATTGTTCTTTATTGCGTGTATTTTTGTTTGTTTTATTTGTTTATTTTATTTTAGGTGATGATGGGCAAAGCAAGGAGCCATCAGCAGGACCAGTGACGTTGGTCAAAGAAAGCGAGAACCGCTATTTGCTATGGTGCTCCGGAAGAGTGTGCTGTGAAGGCATGTTGGTTGAGTTAAAGGTATGGTATATCTACGTCATTTACATGTGACATGGAATTTTTATTTTAATGCTAATACTTTGATCAACACTAAATAGATGGGCCTGTTCATATTGTGAATTGATATTGAATAACTTAATTCATAGCTGAACGCAGCAAAATTGAGGCAATCATGATGTATTTTGTAACAATATATCTTGTACACCTGTGAGAAGGATAACCTGCCTTTTTAGTAAAGTGCATGATCTGTTAGATATGGCAGAATTTTCCTTGAAGACATGTAAAAAAATTGAAAAGTTAGAGGTGTAATTCATGATTTTGATGTGACATAACCTCGCTTCTTTTCAGTTAAATACAAAGAAGAGCATAACATAAATATATACTGAAAATTTCACTTGATTCCAACGGATCGTTTCCAAGTTACAAGCTTTTCAGTATTTTGAAATCCCCATAGGTTACTGTAAATAAATAGAAAATGACACTTTCTCACTTTTCTAAAAAAATGCAAGCACATTTGAAGGATGGTTTTGGGATCTTAACATATACCAGTTGAGGATTCTCATAAGCTAAAAAATTCAGTTTTGATAGAGGTGACCTTGAGGGTGAAAAGTGGATCATGCATTTTAAGGCTTTCCAACAACACCATTTTGTACAGTAAGTCAATGGGAAGCTAATTTGTGATGTGTTGCCACATGTTTGAACTCTATCAGCTTTTAATTTTGTTATTGTTTGCATCTTGTTTCCATAGTTACTGAAGAGGCAAGACCTTATCAGTGTTATTGCCAGGAGTATGAAGCCAACAGCAGATGAAATAGTAAGTCATTTTGTTGAAGACAGTGAAAAAATCTTTGAACTTCCAGGATTAGAACCTAGGACCTTGTCATTACTAGCATCATGCTTTAACAACTTAAGCTAATGAATCAGATGTTGAAGCGCTATTGATTTTAAATCAATCGATCCCATGAATAAACATAACACTGATGCAAGCCTACATACTCTGGCAACAGAATGGTAATTTGACTGAGAATCTGGCTGTTCGAGCCAGTTGTTCTTTGCTTACCCACAATTTGGCGGAAAAATGTAAGATGGGTATTGCGCTGTAGTCAAGTAATAGTAGCACAGACCATACAGCGGAGTCTCTACGCACTCTCGCAGCGTCGGTCTAGGCATGGAACCCGCGTGGCGCAATCCCCTAACTTAGCCGAATTTTAAGGGTGCAAATAGACTTGTTTCCTATCTGTACTTTCTTTAATCTATGCAAGCCTATGCTTCCCTACCAAGGCCGAAGGAAGTATATTGCCCCACAATAATGACAATAATTGCCAATTAAAAAACAATATTGGACAATGATTAGTACATGTACTTCCTTTTGCCTGGATAGGGCAGGATAGACATTGGTCAGTGTTTCAGGACTTTATTCAATTCCAAAGGGTGATTAAAGCTCTTCCCATAACACACAGCAACATTTTAGTAAACACAATGGAATGTTCACCAAGGTCACCCCACTACTGCATTCATTTGTGTGGTAAACATGTTGAATTTACTCTATTTCAAACTGTATTTTGGGAATGAAAAACTCTGTCGAAGTGAATTTGTTTACATTAATATCAAGCTGTGATTATCCCCTTTCTGAAGGTCTTTTTCATTCACACTTCGACATTATAATAAATTTTCTATAGCAAGTTTTCAATCAGTAGTTTAAGCATATAAGTCTATGGCAGTTGTTCACTCAGTATGTTGTTTATAAGCTGTGGAAAAAGCAGTTTGAATTGAATGGTGGGAAGTACTTAAAACACCCTCTGATTAAATTCTAACCCTATTGTAACCCAAATACTTTTTATAGGAAATAGGTTGAAACATGTGTAGGAATTCTTATCCAAAATGAATTTTCAAATAATTCAACCACACAACATAAATGATAATCTGAAAAAACAAACCAATAATCAAGACACATTTTCTGAGCGATCTAGTCTCTCGCACATTGGGCCCGGGTTCGATTCCCAGTGAGGGCTGCCTTGCTGAAGTAGAATCTCAGAATGTTTGCTGAGATGTTTGTCTGACTTGTTGGGAGCATTTGGTCAGATATTCAATCTTCCCTGCCCCTTGCATGAAGTATTTAGAGTCGGCTAAATATTTCATCAGTGATTGTCGTCCTTCGGAGAGGACGTGAAGCCGTCAGTCCCATGTGCAGAGTGTTATACCTGTACGACACAGTCAGTATTGTAAAGAGTAGGATATTCCACTCCTGATTGTTCCTAACACCAGTCCAATATTCTGGAATTTCTTTTGTGTTTGATTCCAATTGGAGTGTTGCCAAGTACCTGAAGCAGAAGCAGAAGTCCATAGATGCTCATGATGCAGCGATATGAAGAGTTCGACCATTTTTCTCAAATGAAGGCAGTGTCGCTCTATGCTGGTCCTCTGTTGCTTTGGTCTCGCGCAACTCTTATAAAATGATGACATGCTAAAATGTTTCCTTTTTTGCAGAAAATTACGATAACAATGAACAAAGAAGACATGGACTGCTTTGTATTATTTGTGGGCACAAAGAAAACGTCCAGCCGTATGGCTAAGGAAATGCAAGACTTGGTAAGAGACTAACTTTGAATTAGGCCTATCGCTAAGAAGTTCTTAACAGATAGCAATTCTCACTGAGTTTTTCTGAAACCACATCTTTATCACCAACATGAATAATTTTGGCATGGGCAGATCAACTTTCCTGGGATTTGCATATTTCTTTAAATTAAGCAAACTTTGTGTTAGGTCAAACAAAACTTTTCTTCAATGACTTAGCCCAGGGTACAAACCTGTGTCCAATAGGCTTCCAAATATTTATTAATGATGCTGCCAAAGATTCTGAAGGTTGAATATTGTAAATATGTTGATGACCTCACTTTTGCTGAGAAACCAGAAAATCTCTGCCTGGCTATTGTCTCATTGATTCATGTGCACATATCAACACCGGAGAAGAGCATTTGGTTTGTATTGCTTAAACCAACATTGATATAAATGTACGTGTGTGAATACGTTCCCATAGAAAGATTGATATTTATTCTGTTGATATCTCTAAGAAAAAAACATCATTCGGGCATAAAAATTTACAGGGTTACTTGAGAAAATTATAAGCTTTTTTAAATATCCAAATTGTCAGGGGTAAAAAGGGTTCGAAAAGGTTATCGGGTTATATATCTTCAAGAGGTTATAGATGCATGTCCAACTTAACCTTTTCACATTTCTCCTTGGAAACCTGAAAGTGGATGTTTTCCCCTGGATCCTGCGTACCTTCACACCAGCAAGCCAACGGGATGTCACTGCCATGGCTGCAGTTTCCTCATCATGGCCAATTCTGGTCATTGACATGCGTATTTAAAGTAATGTGACTTTATTACTTGAATGGGATATTGTGAGATTCAGTGGATGTTTGTTATGATCAGGTTTCCATCACTCGGTATCAACAACTTTGCTGTTTGCTTATCATTTCAGAGCTTGTATTGTCCAGAGCGCCGTAGCGGCGACAGATACGGCCTTTCATCGTCTTTCTCTGTGCTTTCTGAAATGGGAGAAGTTATCAATGGTGTCCTTGATAGCAAAGTAAGTGGATAAGGCCCTGGTAAATATACTCTATAAACCTTGACATATGCAGTAAGCAATCAGACTCTCATAAAAATTTGATTTATAGAGTATAGGGATTTTGATTTATAGGGTATAGGGATTTTGATTTATAGGGTATAGGGAATTTTATTTCATTGAATGATGTGAATTTTCTTTTTTCAGCAGTTTATCTATATCAAAGTACTTATTAATTTGGTGCTTGGATGACATGTATGTTATTGTATACATAGTAAATTTATATGCGCAATTTCCCGTAATTATTCAAATATCCTCGTTATTTATTGAACAATATAAGATTTGTGTCAAATAAGAAATTTTGATATTTTTTTTTCCTTACAGGTGATAACTTGTCTGTCTAATAATGAAGCTATGTTTGATTATTTACATATCTCGGATCAATTTTCTGGTCCAAAACCCAGTACTGAGTGAGTATCATATGATTATAGGACTTTTAATACATTCTTCCTATTCTGTATCATATATATGATTTAACATTCTTTTTCAAAATGTAGACTTTATAAAACGAAAGTGGCATATAGCCAACGTTTGGACAGGCATGATGGCAAAATATTACATTTGTAAGGATCCTAAGTAACATCATGTTGACTTTGAAAGTTGAAAGCTAAAAAAGGAATTTGGGATATACTTTTAATGTTCTGAAAGTCAACTTTGCCGGGAAGTGCAGTTATTCATGGTTAATTGATTGCATGTTGCTATTATACACTGTAGTAATCAGTATCTTTGAAATCAATAAAATTTGCAGCTAATTTTTATTGCAATATATTCAGTGGACTACTCTGGATTTCGATCTCTAAATGAAGAACAGATAAAGAAAGTGTGACATATTATATCATTCAAAAGCTGAGATTATAGAGAATTAAAATATATGTCATAAACTCAATTTTGAAATTTGTGACTTTCCTCTCATTTTGCCAGAGCATCCCTCAAATGAAACAATAAATATTATCTTTTATCGGGGTGCCCATTACTAAAAAATAATGTACGCCCATCCATAATAAGACAATAGATGACAGGCAAAAACAATAAATATTATCTCTTATTTTCTAAATGAGCAACATGTCGGAGCCAACAACTGCATCCTTTTGCCATTGCGGGACACATATAGCAGGGGTTCTCAATTAAATTTTTTGGCGGGCCATTAAGGACAAACGCCAGTTCAAAAAACATCTTGGAGGGCCAAAATAAGACCTTTCTCAATGCTTTTCCTATATACTTCTGTATTCCAGAGGCGATCGAAGGGCCAAGTAAAAGTAGTTCAGCTATTTGAGACGGCCTGACATATAGGAAAATCAGGGTTATTTTTACATGAAATTTTGTTTTAAAATTTGTGTTTTGAGTATAAGTCTTTTTCTCTGTGTAAATTGGGCAATCATGCGAAAGTTACAATAATTTATAACTGTGCTTTTTTCAGAGAGGAGCAACCTACTAAGATGCCAGAAACCAAGAAAGTGCTCATCTTTAATTTTAAGCGTAAGTAGTCTGGTTAGTTATGACTTTTTATGTCTTTGAAGCCTTGATAGTCTAGCAGTCAGCAATCATGCACACCTGAATATCAGGCTCACGTTGGTTTCAACAACTCACTGTACCCCCTTTCACAGTAGCGTATTGTTGTTGACACGTTATCAACTTGCAGTTGATAGCGCTTCGCACGTGGCTGCTTGTTCAGAGAAGTGCTTTTTACATGGTACGCTTCAAGCTTAAGTTTATGCACTTTTCTTCATGTTTTTAGAACAAGTACTAGTATGTACTGTTACGGTCAGAGATGTTAAATGACCAAGGCCAAAATCACCTTTCGGGTTCTTAAATGAAACAAAATAAATACACTGAACTTTAGAATAAGTTTCAACAATTTTAATACAAGTACTTTCTTTTAGCACAGTTCAAACACTTAGTTTTACATTGTATTTATAACTTACAGTTTT
>JXSR01S073236.1:61418-76339 GCA_000969725.1 Ophiothrix spiculata
CAATCGCTTGTGCACATATAATCAAAAAGGCACGGTTCCCAATTCATGATGAAAGCTTTTGAGTCATACGAAAGGACTTGACGCAATTGTCTTGCATCATGATGCAGAAATATATTGAGTCATGAATATGTATTGAATGATACCGGAAAATTCCGCAATGGTCTCTATTATTATAAAGACCACTTCAAAGAAGGTAATTATGCGTTTTTCCTAATATTGTTGCATTATGACTCAAAATACATTTCGTCATGTATCTTGCGTCAAGACCTTTCATATGTCGGAAGACATTCCGCCATGAATTGGGAACCGTGCCTAAGTCACATAAACCAAGGGGGTATTTTAGAGGGCAAAAGCTCCCCTTGGTGCCGCCACTGTTCAAAAGTCATGAAAAAGAGCGCGTAGTGTAGACGCATTTTTTTTAAAAATGCGATATTTCAATAATAGTTATAAAGCTACTATTTGCAATTGAAATGGTACAATCTGGATAATATACATGTAGTTTGGGGCGCACCATTAGATTTCCAGGGGGGAGCAGGAAGTTTTTAAATAAAAAAAATCCCCCTCCATAGGCAAAAAAAATCACCCCTGAACATGGAAAAGGGGAAAAACAGTAATTTCTAGCGGAAAAAAATCGTCCCTGAATGGGACGCGAAAAAAAAATTCAACCCCGAACCCAAATTCCTGCTTCCCTCTGGAAATTTAATGATGCGCTCCTAAAACAGCATTTAACATACTTCTAAAAGACATATTTGTAATTATGTCCCATAAATGCCTAGCATCGAGTATCGTAGTTAAAACCTCGTCTTCCTTAGCCATTTATTGTAACACGTCTTCCTGAGGGGGATGGGGTGGTTACCACCCGCCTACTGATAGTGAAATTTACACGTCCAAAGTTATATTGTTTGGTACTATAGTATAAGGTAAGGTCTCCTCTTTCAATTGATACCAAAATCATGAAAATCGGTCGAGGAGTTACGCAATTATGACGTCATAAAATGGAAATTTCGATTTTTGGCAAAATGTACAACTTTTTCAAAAAGAAATCGTTATAAAAGTTCTAGTTGCCGGAATTTTGTCGGGTGTTTTGCTAATAAATAAAGAAAAAAACACAATATTAACATGTCCTGTAAATTTCAAGTCCATACCATGCAGATATTTTTCAAAATGGCGATTTAAAATTTTTCGAGGTGGCAACAACACCTCTGGCTTTAAAAACAAATACTAAATGTGACCTGTTCCCACGAAACCCAGACAAAGTCGAAGAAAATAATTTGTCTGATTTGCCCACATTAACAATGCTTTACAATGATGTATCACATGTCAACATTGCTCAACCTTTTGCCACTGAAAAATCAATATTTCCCTTGAAAATTCCTATTTTCTATTGATTTGTGGCATATTCTTTGTCCGGGTTTTGTTGGAGCAAGTCACAAATGCTCAGGGTCACTATGTTTTGCGTTTTGGTGCAATCCCCTTAGGAAGACGAGGGTTAAAATATACAAAATAATAAAAAAAAAATATATAGTAAGTAATTAAAAAAACAACCATTAACACCACAGTGCGATATTGAAAACGGATGATGGTTTCATTTTTTGCACGTGAGATCTAATGGTTTCAACACCCTTTGTTCAATTCTAATGTCATCCTTCTGATTATTTACAGCTTTGTGCGTGCCAGATGTTTCTTGCGTGTTGGTAGAAGTACATGGGCGTGCACCATCACACAAAGAAACCGGCGTTGGATTTAATATCAATTTAGGCTTCTTTCCATATGTGACATCTTGTTCCGGGGGAGGAGACCGTTTATGATCATGTAGTACTTGTGAGTTTTTATTTCTGGTTTCCTGGATATGTAAAGTATATCTTTGATTTTCATATTGAATTTGGGTTTTACTGGATATCTTACTTTGTTGAATATCTTCTAAGTTTGAGATTCTAGCCATTCGTTGAACAGGTACTTCTTTTTGATTATTCGGTAAACCATGTGTCACTGATGAACGACGGTTTCTATTATTTCTCTCCTCAAAGACAATCTGTGAATCTACTTCAAACGCTTTTAGTCTTTGTTCAAGTCGTTTTCTATTCTCAACTGATTCTGTTAAGACATGTTTCGGAATAAAAACGGCATCCTTGGTACTGATTGACGACTTTGTTCCTCCTTGAAGTGCATGGTTTATTTGTCTTCTAGGTGGCTGATCATTTCTAATATTAACACTTTTGCCATCACGCTTTGCAACCTTCTCAAGATGTATCATCATTTGACTACGTTTATTGTACATCCCTTGATTGTTGTCAACTGGTTGTAACTGACCATGTATTTGATCAGCATTATGTTGAGTTAAATGCTGCATCTGTGATAACTGTTCTTTATCTGTGTGTTCACGATTGGCAACATTTGCCATGCTTCTTACACCAACTATCCTTGGTAGATTGGACTGAGCAGAAGCAGCATTATGGCAACGACTACCTGTTTGTTGGTTATTAGCAGTTATATGTCTGTGTCCAGGTCCTTGGAGAACAGTTACAGGTCGATTAAAGTGTTGGCTTTGCGTGTCATTGTAGCTGTTAATTGATGTCGGCGTCGTTTGCTTTGGTAAGATTAGTCGATTTCTAGTATCTCGTCGTGAGGAAGGTGACACGACGTTTCTATTAGGAATTAAAACAAGAACTTCTTGTTGTTGCTGTTGTTGTTGATGTAGGAATTGCCGCTGTTGTTGATCTTGAATAATTTGATTTTGTTGCTCTATTTGTTGCTGTAGAATTTTCTGACGGTGATGTAGCATTTGCAGCTCTAGTTGCTGCTGAAGATGACTTTGATGGAGGTTTTGTTGCTGAATATGCTGCTGACGTTGATGTTGTTGTTGCTGCACCATTGTCTGTTGATGCAGGTTCTGTTGAATTTGAATGATCACAGGCTGATTATGTTGTTGTACTACAGGTTGTGATCGTTGCTGTACCACGTGACTTTGTTGTACAACAGGTTGTGATAGGTGTTGTGTCATTGGCTGCTGATGCTGAACATGTTGCTGACGTTCATTACGTTGTATTTGTTGCGGTGAATATAGCTGATTATCAATCACTACTGAATGAGTTGCACCGTGTCTAAGTGGCATGCTTTTGGTGAAATCGTTATGATCTTTGTTGATTGCGCACTGAGTATGAATTGCAAGGCCTTCCGGAGTTGCCAATGCTTCCGCTTTGGTATATCGATCCTTATTAAGCTGTTGAAGGGTTATTGGTTGATCATTGTCTCTTGAATCTTCCAGGTGGTCTAATTGTGTAAAAGGTCGCTTTAATGATAGTCTTCTCGAATTTCTTCCATCCAAAGCTTGTTGGTGCTGCATTCGTAGGATTTTAAGCTTAACATCTTTGTCTAATTCTTCAGAAGAGTCCTGAATCACGGGAATGGTTTGTGCTTCCCTAATAAGGTCACCAGGGGAGAGTCTAACACGTGTACGCGTCTCAGGACTGTCATGTCTATCTTGACTTGATTCAAATGTTACTGGATATTTTGACTTTATAGGAGATGAATTACTCGCATTTCTGCTTGTGTCACTTCCGTGCACTTTAGACAAACTTTCTGATCTCTTGATTTTGTTAATGATGGCATTTCCACCATCTTTTGATCCCATTTGTTTTAAGTAAAAGTTGCTTAAATCTTGTATTGATTGTTCTGCGTGTGGTTCATGATTACGCTGGTGTTTCTGACTGCCAGTAGAGGTATTATATGCCACTGAACTATTCCAATTGCGTTCCTTATTGTTTCTCATGACACCATGAGCCTGAAGATCTTTTGGACTTTGTATTTCATGTCTTTGACCTTCATGTTTAGGATTCTGATGTCCTCGATGCTTCTCGAATCCATCGAAACTGTTGTTTACCTTTTGCACCGGGTTAAAAACTACGGGATTACGTATTTCATGTGTGCTTGAATGATGTAGCTGCTTTGGTACTGTTCTATAAGGCTTGTTCTTTTCGCTGCGTTGATTGAATCTAACATTCTGTCCATCGGTCAGCCTTAGTATTTCCACCTCATCTGAAATAGTTTGGGGTTCCGGTTGGATTGGATTACCATTCTTGTCAAAAGATACCCGAATTCGTTGACCATCAGGGAGTTCAATGATCTTCACTTTGTTCGCAGATGTCAATGGCATCTGGTTTGTTCTTTGTAACCATTGTTGTTTTGACAGGCCATCTGTTGTTTGTATCTGCTGCGACTGTGCCGATTGCTTTGTTTGATGCTGTAAAGCGTATGGGCTTGAATGAGAGTGACTACACAACTGATGCCGAGATGTTACTGATTTGTGGTTGTCATGACCGGCAAGATTTCTTGGATGAGTAGGTGTCGTTTGCATTGCCTCTAAATCTGTAGGATTCGGATTGAAAGACTTCTGATGGTGTTGCTTTGTTGTATTTAGTATCCCATGCTGTCTTGGTCCCTGGACTTGCTGTTCTTTGTCATATAAGCGAGTATTGTCTTCCCTCTTCTGGATCATGCGGCTTGCCATCTCAATTAATTGAGATATTTGGTCTGGTGGTGCAGGCACAAGTTGCTTTGACCTTGGTTTGTTGTTTTTAGGAATCATTTGACATTCTCCCGAAAGACTTTTGGTATTGCATGATGGATTTTTGAGCATGACATTCTTTTCAGGCATTTGTTTACTTTGAATAGCCTCCTTTGGACGCGAAGTGAAACTGGGAAGGTCTGTTGTTGTTGGAATCTCAATAATATCTGGAATCGATTCCGTTGGTTTTTCGAATAACTGGACATTCTGTGGAATTGATATATTGCTGTCACGCTGCACATGTTTTGGCGGCAAATATACTTGTTCATGGTCATGTTTTTTAGATGTCAACGGTTGTGAATCAGAATCGTTACTGACGTGTTGTTTGTTTTCCGTTTCAGCTAAACTAGACTTTGTTTCTTCGGAACATGTTGATGTCGACTTGTTTGATGGCATTTTATTATTTGAAGAGGTATCTAAATCTATAACAAGAGGGTTATCGAGTTCATCTAAATCTTCTTGATCGTCATTGCAATATCTATGTGACAATGCATTAAGAGTCAGCGTCTGCTCAGATTTTGTTTTTTCTTCAGACATTGCCACATTATCGGATTTGACTACATAACCTTCACTGGCATCGTCACTTGAGGCATTCATAGATTTACCTATATCATCTATATCTTTGCTTGTTGCCATAGAAATATTTGCGTCTGTCAAATTTGTAGTTTGCGTTAACGGGTCATCGTAATCTTTTATTTTCCCGGAGCTTGTGGATGATATTTTGCTAACGCTGATATTAACAACTCGATCAATTACACTTTGCAAAATGTTTCCAACTACGGTTATGGCATCTGTATCAATATTATCTGCATTTTTCGATGTGATAGTATCGGACCCTGACCTTGGCAGAATTGTATCTTCTCTTCCAGCAGTATCTTCGGGAGATGCCGATGACAATGAATTAGCATTCCCTTCAATGTTATCTACATGGAGAGTATGATCCTTATTACCTACTAAATGGCCTGCTCGTTTCATATAATCGTTATAGCACTCGTCATTATTCTGTTCAAAAATATAACAATCATCTCGCATAACTCGATGTTTCATTTCTAGACCGTCAGATTTTCTCAATGTAGCCTTAGAGGAGACATCACCAGCATCATCTCCATCGTGTAGAGGCCTCTTTATAAAACAAAGTGGCTGCTGTCTGCTTCTGTCTATATCGACCTGATAATTATCTGACATCTGGTCATCGTTATCCCCATGTGCTTTGTCTATACTTTGACTCGACTGTGGGAGAATACCCTGCATGTGCTCATTGTCCTCCCCGTGTGCTCTGTCTATACTTTGACTCGACTGTGGGAGAATTCCCTGCATGTGCTCATTGTCCCCCTCTTGTGCTTTGCCTATACTTTGACTTGACTGTGGGAGAATTCCCTGCATCTGGTCATTGTCATCCCCGTGTGCTTTATCTATACTTTGACTCGACTGTGGGAGAATCCCCTGGATCTGATCATTGTCATCCCCATGTGCTTTGTCTATACTTTGAAATGACTGTCGAAGAGTCTCCTGCATATGATTCAATACACTGAGAGTTACTTGTGGATTTGACAATGATACTAAATCCTTACCAGACGTAAAGAAGTTCGTTTGCAACTGACAGGATTGTGGTATCTCCTCAACAATTACTACGTCCTTACTTTCCGTATTATCTTGATCTTCTATGCTTTGTTTGGTGGTGCCACCATCATGCATGCTTCTGTATGTGCTGTTTGGACCTGGTTTTGACATATCAAGTGGTCCTTCCTGCTCATTCTCGGGGTATTTATTAGTCTTTTCTGATACATTCATTTTATATGGCTTCTCAGAAACATAATCTACAGCATCGTTTGTACTCTCGGTCAAGTTGAAATTAGTCTGTCCTTCACGATTTACAAGTTCTTGAACCGGTTCGCTTGCTTTTTCATTTGTAGTTTTATCTGTCTGTTTTGTTATACGCTTGTCAAATCCTTGCCTAAGATCATATGGTTTTGTTTGTCCTACCTGCTGAACTATCTCCATTGGAATCAATTCGTCCTGGTTACCTTCTTTTTGTGCAGCATTATTGCCTGGACTGTCATGTGGTGCTTCTCGGTTATTTTTTGTAGCTTCATTGTTTTCTTTTCCCGTTTCTTTATCACCAGTGTCACGTGCCCCATCCAAGTTAATAATTATAGATTTATCAATACCATTTGTTTCATCTTTGGCATTTTTCAACACTTCTTTCCAATTTGTAATTTGTTTTTTGTCTGATAAAATAATATCTCTTTCAACATGTGGACCGGTGTCAACTGGGCTATCGTAAAAAGATTTGACAGCAATAACGCCCTCCGCGTCGTCATTTATCAAAATATCCCGTATGCTTTGTGCTTTTTTAATTCGTGCTTTATCACTAAAGCTGCTTGCTTGGTCTTCAAACGGGTTTATATCAATCTTTCGTTTACCACAATCAATCATGCTCTGTCTATCACAACCACACGACTTCGGCGTCTGATCTCTGTGATCGTGTTCAATCCCAAGACGATTATCTGACAAGTGTTCATCTGAAAGTCTTCTCATTTTAGCATCGACCTTGATATCTAAATCAGTTGTACTATGAAGTCTTTTTAAATCCATTATAGAAGAACTATTTAGACAGATATGAGATTCATTATTTTGAGAAGCATCGATTTTATCATTATTTAGATGCAAAGTTAAGTTTTCAGAAACGATGGATTTATTTCTGATATGACGATTTTGTATGTCATTTTCAATCTGGGATTCTTCTGGTTGCTTGTCATGTTCATCATCGCGTATCGATTGTTTTTCTGCATGTAAACTTTGATCGACGTTTTGATCAGTATCTGCATCTACAGAACTGGTGGCTTTATCTTTGACTCGAAGATCTTGCATATCAATGATAGACTTCACCTCTTTTTGATTCTCTTTCTCTTCGTACTCGTCTTGTTCAGCATGTATAGATTTCATTTCTGTATGTCGTCTTTGACTGATAATTTGATCAGTATCCACATTTTCAGAATTGGTGAGTTTCTTTTTGTTGACATTTGAATAACTACCTTCAACTTCATAAAGCGTGGGTTTATCTCTGAATCGATGGTCTTGATTGTCAATGTCAAATTTAAGTCCTTCCTGATCCTCGTTTTCCCGATGCTGGTCGTGTTGAATATTTATTGACTGCATTTCTGTATGTTGGTTTTGATCCACATTTGAGTCACTACCTTCATTTATAGAAGGCGAGCAGCTATATCTGTCTCGAAGATCATGCACCCCAGTTTCAAAGTCGAATTCATTTTGATCCTCGGTATGTGCATTATGTGCCAATTGGATTTCTTCATGATGTAAGGTGTTATCGACAATTCGATCAGTATTCACATTATGAAAAATGGTGGGTTTATCTTGTCGGCAGTTGTCTTCTTGATGCTCGTCGTCTTCGGCATATGTTGATTGGATATCTGTATGTTGACTTTGATCAACATTCGGGTCAATATCTATTTCATTGTCAGGTTCATTTTGCTGCTCGGCATGTTCATCATGTGTTGACTGCATATCTGTATGAATGCTTTGATCGACATTTAAGCTATTATCTACATTTCCAGAAAAAGTGATGTTATCTCGGTCTTGAAACTCTTGTATGCAAATTTTAGAGTTGACTTTTTGTTGATGCTCTTCTCTTTGATGTTCGTCATGCCCATCACGTGTAGACTTAGAATCTGTATGCATGGTTTGGTCAACCTTAAAACCAGTGCCTATATCTTCAGAAATGGTTAATTTGTCTCGGGCTTGAACATCTTTTTTGTCAGTTGTAGATTTTATGCCTTGCTGTTGATGTTTGTCTTGCTTATCATGCGTTGATTGCATAATTGTTTGTAGATTTTTGTCTACATTTGGGTCAGTTGTAACATCTTCAGAGTCGACTGTACTGCCAACATCTTCAGAACAAGTGGGTTTATCTACGACTCGAAGATCTTGTATATAAATTTCAGACTTGAGTTTTTGTTGATTGTCAGTGTCTTGATACTCCTTTTGATCATCCTGTGTCGATTGAATTTCTGTATGTTCGCATTGGGTGGGACTTCTATCAGCATAAACAGGTTTAGAAACGGTAGGTTTATCGCTGACTCGAAGATCGTGTATGTCATTTGTAGGTTTCATTTCATGTTGATGTTCGTCTTGCTGACCACGCGTCGATTGCATATCTAAACTTTGGTTTACATTTGACTCAGTTATAACAACGTCAGAGTCAACTTTACTGCCAACATCTTCGGAACAGGTGGGTTTATCTACTAGAAGATCTTCTATGTAAATTTTAGACTTGAGTTCTTGGTGAATCTCGGTGGTATTTTGATCGACATTTTGATCAGTATCTTCAAGTTTAGAAAGGGTGGGTTTATAACTGACGCGAAGATCTTGTATCTCATTCTCAGTCTTGAGGTCTTGTTGATGCCCGTCTTCTTGATGGAAAGCGTGTGCTGCATGTATCGATTGAATATCTGTATTTCGGTTTTGATCCACATTTAAATCACTGGCTACATCCCGAGAAAGGATAGGTTTGTTTCTGGTTCGGATATCTTGTATTTCATTATTAATTTCAAGTTCTTCATGATGCTCCGCACGTTCACCATGTGCTGATTGCATTTCTTTGTGCAAGATTTGATCGACTTTGTGATCAGTATCTGCATCCACAGAAATGGTAACGTTATCTCTAACTCGAAGGTCTTGTATGCCTATCTCAGACGTAAATTCTCCTTGATTCTTTTGTTCTTGATATTTATCTTGTTCAACATGTATCGACTGCATTTCTGTATGTTGGTTCTGATCGACATTTCGATCATTATGTACAACTCCATCAGGGATGGGTTTAAGTCTGGTTTGAAGATCTTGTATTTCATTAGTAGACTTGAGCCCTTCCTGTTGTTTGTCGTAATCATCATTCGCCGTTTGCTCTTCTGGTTGTAGGTTTTGGTCTACATTTGACTCAGTTATAACATCTTCACATTCGACTTTACTGTCAACATCATCCGAACCCGTAGGTTTATCTATGACTTGAAGATCTTGTATGGTATTTTTAGACTTGAGTTCTTCCTGTTGTTTGTTGGATTCATCATGCGTCGTTTGCTCATCTGTATGTAGGTTGTCGTCTACATTTGACTCAGGGTTGACTTTACTGTCTATATCTTCAGACCCCGTGGGTTCATCTATGACACGACGATTCTGTGTGTCAATTTTGGACTTAATGTCTGCTTGATACTCGTCATCTTGATGCTCCTCTTGTTTATCATGTGTTGATTGCATTTTAGTAAGTAAGCTTTGATTGACCTTTTGATCAGTATCTCTGATACGAAGATCTTGTATGTCTGTTAAAGCCCGTGTTAAAGACTTTAGATCTCCTCGATGACCGCCACGCTTATCACGTGCTGATTGCGTATCTAAATCGGTAATACAATTGGCTGGTTTATCTTTGTTTTGAAGAGTTTGCAGGTCATGTTTAGGCATAAGTTCTTGATGGTGCTCGTCGTGTTCATCATTTATCATGGACATTTCTTTATGTAGACTTTGATCTCCATTTGAATTTGTAAACTCGGTGGGTTTGTCCGTAACCAACAGACCTTGTTTATCACTTGACTTGACTTTTTGTGTATGTTCGTCGCGTTCGTCGTCTGTTATTTGCATTGACTGACCATCAGGACAAATGTTTAAATCTGAAACATTGGTGAACTTACTGGCTTTATTCCTGATACGAAGATCTTGTGCGTCATTTTGAGGTTTTAATTCTTGTTGTATGCTTGGACCTACATTCGAACTAAGATCCAAAGAATTGGTAAATGTTTTTGTTTTTTCTTTGATCCTTAGATCTTGAGCGCCATTTTGGAGATTTGCTTCATGCTGTAAGCTTTGATCAACACTCAGATCAACATTTACATATTTGGTACAATCGGTGGGTTTATCTCTGATACGAAGATCGTTACATACGTCATTTTGAAGTTTTGTTTCTTGCTGGCGCCCTCTTGGCCCGTCGAACGATGCTTCTCTTTCGGTATATTTTTCCTCTTCTGTTGCGTCATTCTGAGTTAATTGCGCACTTTTATCGCTGTCATTAATATCAAAGAGATCTGATATATGCAAAGCAATTTGTTGAGTTTGTTGAACGTGTCCATCTGTAGAGAATGAGCCTTCTTGTACTTCAATCTGGTTATCTTGTTCCTGCTGTTCACATGTGCATTCTAATGATTCTTTCACATTCTCGGTAATTCTAGGTTTGTCTGTTGTTTGTAACAAAGTAGTATTTTGCTGTAACATGCCAGCATCACATTTTTCACTGTACTGTTTTTCAATTTCAGAAAAGTCACAATGACAGGTTCCACATTTGTCTTGTGTTAAGTCTAATGGCACACTTTTTACATCAATTATCTGTATTACATTGGTTGCGTCTGGTGCCGGGTAGGAATTGTGTAAATATGGTTTCTCACCTGCAGTACAAAAATCGCGAGTATTTTGATAACTGTCCATTTGAGCAACGCCATCATTTTGCCCGAGCATCTGTTGATTATTCAAATTGCTATTAACATCTGCAAAGTTATTACTTTCATTTTCTGCGTAATTATTAGCTGTATTCTCAAAATCAATGGTGTTTAAATCTGATTGACCTTCTGACGCATCCATTGCACATTGACAACTGCATTGCGCATCCTCATCATTTGGCGAATCATTGCATATAGGATTCATTTCGCTCTCATTCAAGATGTTCACATCGGCTATACGTAAACAATCGATAGCACTTGGTTGAAGGTGATTGCCAGAGACATTAACATCGGGTGAAGGTCGTGTTTGCAGATTAGAAGTGTCAGCTCTTGCAACTTGCATCTGTAAATCGTCTTCATTAATACATTCGCAAGGTGTTAGTGCTGTGGTATTTGTTGTGCGCTCTCCGCTTATTTCGGCCAACTTTGAACCTATGACGTCTTTTGGTTCAATAGGAGCTTTTAAGGACATGACGCACGAATATGTGGCTTTCGGTTTTGCAATAATCCGCGTTGTTGTCTCTCCTACACTACTTTGATGTTCGGGGGTTTCTGCCGATGTATTTGCTGAAGCCCCATGTGTTTCTTTTTCTGGTGTTTTTATATAGCTTTGATCCTCTGCTATCCGGAGAGCTGTGGATAATAAGCTGAAGAGCGGGGGCGCTTCGTTGTCATCTGTTTCGGTTCCACTGTGTGTACCACATCCTATTGAATCATGTTGCTTGGTTTGATTTTCTGAAACGTCTGTTGATTTCAGATTGGTCATCTCTTGACCATTGTTTTTCATGAGAATGCTGTCACCTTTTATGTTGTTTTCATTACTTATATTCTCACTCTGAACATTATTGTTTGTAACTTGCATTAGCCAAGACATCGTATTGTCTTCAAGTGTTTTCGGTACATGGATTGGGGTGTCACTAAAGAATGACTTTATCGCTTTGTGCGACCTACTTGAAGAATTTGAAAGCACTTGGTTTGTACGAAGATCGCCTGATTTAGTTGTTATATCTCTTGGTTTTGATAAATTCTTAGGCTCCTTGCAGATTTCTGAAGTTATATTAGCAGAACTTGTGCAAAAACCTTTGCTATTTGAGTTTTCTTGAAATTGCTCGGTTACCATGGTTACGTTATTTGTGCCAAACAAGGGGTGGGCGGGACAAGTGATTTCGTGATGATCATCACTAGGAAATGTGGTGCTTGGAACTGTTTCATTTTGCTTGTGTAAAGGACAATTTGTAACATCCAGTGTTGAATTCAGTTTAGTGCTGCTCTGTCTCAAAGAAGCACTATCTTGTCTACTGTCTGAACGACCAGGCTGATGGAAAACCTTTTGACGCGGAAGATGTTCGTCAACTGACTGTGCATTTATCATCTCAGGCAAAACTATTTGTTCTGTTGTACCTGCTGACCGGATTATCTCATCACCAGTTTTGATAGAATATGCCACCGATCTTGATATCGTTTTGCTTTCATTATGTCGACATATTTTCAAGCAAATATCAGAATGTTGATCAGAATGTTTTTTAACACAAGGTCCCACTTTGTTTGCCATGGTGTCCTGTTTTCTCTTCCTACTATGTCTATGTTTGCGTTTTAGAAAGTTATGACTTGGCTTAGAAGTGCTTGATCTTGCTGTTTTATTCTTTTTCTGTTTATAGGCATGTAAAACACACCCATCGGTAGCTGATGTAAACAATTTCTTCGATACTTTACGTGCTTGCTGAGCTTTAAACCCTTTCGTTTTTGCAGTCTTTTGCAATGACGTACATGCCTGTGTTGTTGACGGGGCAGTAAGTTCAGACAACTTTTCAGGTATGCTGAGCTTTTCGTGTTTTATTTCAGTACCTGTTGCGTTTGATTTGTTTTGGTCCAAGATTAGCTCACTTGTACTACTGGGTAGTTGTCGAGAGTTTTCAGCGTAGTGAATTGACATCAAGTTCCTCAACAATGCTGAATGATCCTGCTCTTCTAACAGATCCATAAGATCATTGGGAACCACTTTTTCTGTATGAGGTGTCAGCGTTAATACGTTCTTCCTTCGACATAATTTCTGTTTTGGTTTAGAGTAAGTTTGTTGTTTGACATTCGTTACTTTGTTTGTAGAATATTTTAGCTTGTTTGGTATTAATTCAAGTACCAGGCTTCCTGATTGTTCGGATGGTTTACATATGTACCTTGCACCTTCTGTTTGGTCTGATAGATGCCTAGCTATGTCTGTTACCTTTACTGAACACTTTTGGCAACTTCTTTTACCTAAGCTTATGGGTTGATCGGTACTATGTACATCAACTGAGGGAATTGCTACAGTATCATAATTATTATTGTTCTGTAAAATCTCACATTTGGATGCGCATGCTGGGATCTTTGCTATGGTTGGTACAGTCTGTGTCTCCATGTTGTTTTCCAGAATTCGTCAATGTCAAATGCTCAAGTTTTATTTCAGTTAACCATGAATTGCACAATTTGGTCAAAACTGTAGAAAGTAAGAAAAATAATATTACAAACTGTTGAAAATATCAAGGTTACTTAATTAAAGTATTTTTGATGGATAATTAATTGTTTAATTTACGCGCTGTTTCTTCATTAAATTGCTCATTTGTTGCTGATGACCATTTTTGCTATAATGTGCGCAGAATATAATGTTAGTCTTGTAGATTTTTTAATTTTTGAAAATGATACTAATTAAGTTTCAAGCTGATAGAGATTCATCAGATAGTAAAACAAGAAGGTGTGGAATATCAGATATACGTTTGACCAGTATTCTTGCAACTCAATGGTTATTTGACTGAGATCGAGAATGCGGCTGTCGAGCCAGTTAAGCATTGTTAATTGCTTACGCACAATTTGGCGGAAAAATGTATCTTACATTTTGTATTGTCTTGTAGTCAAGTAATAGTAGCGCGCGACAGAACGCACAGCGGAGTCACTACGCACTCGCGCAGCGTCGGTCTAGGCATGGACTTAGCCGAATTCTTAGGGTGCAAATAGACCAGTTTCCTATCTGTACTTTCTTTAATCATTGGTTTTACCTTTTTCCCGTGGTTGTACTGTTACTTTTCGATTTTTGGCAAGATAATCATGCTATCCAACAAACATGTCATCAAAGCTATCTTCGTGGTCCACTTTGGTTTTAACAACGTAGTTGGCATTCTACAATAAGGTGAAAACATGGACCAAGAAGTGTTATAAACATGATCAATGTAATTGGTATTCTAAAATCAGTCCAGGCCGACTGCTCAAATTAGCAAAGTCATGCCAAATAAGCCAATACTGGTTAAAAATACTCTGTTGAATTCAGCAACCTTAGGCGTGGTTAGGTTGTGGAAATTTAATTAGTGATTTTATCGGTTAGTGTTTTCCACTTCATAACTTCTTCTTTAGTTTATTTTTTAAAAAAACGTTTAAACCGTTGGATTTAAAAATTTCACAGTGAGAAGAAATTCAAATTCTAATTTAACGGTTTTATATACATTTTGATTCACACAAACATCAAAATGATTAATATTCATTGATTATTAAAATCCAATTCAATTCATATCATGTCATAATTTTATAAATACCATGCACAACTTCACGGATAAAGAGCAATTATTTGAGTCATAGCGTTGCATTGTGGGATTGTTTTGGATTTAGATTGCCTTAATGAATATAACGTACATTCTCTCAATGGACAAGATTGTCATTTTGAACAGTTGGTCTGGACTGACAATAAGGTAAAAATAAGAAATGTTATAATTAGTGTTATTGAAGACCTTTTATAGTGGAAGAAGTAGCCAAGTGCCATTTTTACAGAATTGAGTTGTGGGTGGTTTTGAATTCGCAAGGACAGAAACTATTGTGACTAATTTTTGGGTGATTTG
>JXSR01S073237.1:22474-33086 GCA_000969725.1 Ophiothrix spiculata
TTGATGTAAAAATCAACGATATCAATGTTAACCTGTCTATCAATATCTCTCTCTCAATGCGCATTCCGTTTGAATTGTCAAGTTAAATAACAAGATTTTAGGTAATGTTACCCTTTAATCATTTTTAGTATTTACATTACACGCTGAGCCACGATTATTTCACCTTACTTGTTAATATATACTTCATAGAGCAGTCAGCAACATATCATCGTTAAGGCATATAATCCTCGGGGATGCCTCTGGGTTCATCCAACTGTAACATGAGCTTCAAGGTGTATTTTGTTTTTCTAATGAATATTTGCTAGTTGGGCATGCTGATGTATTTTACGTCCCAATGTAATGCATGTGTATATCAATGTGACTGGTGAAGTTATCAAGGGTACCATTACAGTTGAAATCTTTGTCGATTGTTGAGGACATCAGCAACATCACTATCGTCATCATTGTTGTTGTCGACATCTGTTTTAAATTTCAGACCTTGTTCTTTGCCATTATCATTAAGTTGATATCTCTTATGATCTAATATTGTATTCATACATATATAAAAATTACTAGGCCTATATACATTAGCAAATAGCGAATTCATTTGCAGACCTTTGTCATTATATACTGCATTAATAAACTAGCGTGTTGGAACCCCATGGCGTTATTTACAATAGTTTCAACCACCTTGAGAAAGATAGATCTTTTGAAAACAGCTATTTATGGGTTTTAAAAGACTTTTTATGGGTTCTGAAAAATTATATATAGCTGTGTTATTTATAGATACGCGCGCGAGACGACTTTCACGCACGGACTTACGCGCGCCTTAAACTTACACACGCAAGCTATTAGCCGAATAGCCTATCACTTACATTTATGACTAGCATTGTTTAGTGTGCATTTTTTGATTAAATTATGTACTAAAATCAGGTCACTGGGTAAGGAAAATTACATTGTTCTAAAATGTATCAATCCGGTAAATGGATGCCAGTACTGACTAGTGGTATACCGCAAGGCACATATCTAGGACCTCATCTTTTTTATATTGTGTATCAATGCAATTACAAAGTGTGTTTAAGCAGCAACAACATTATTAACTGATGACTGTAATATTTATTAAACTATAGCTGACCAAAATTATACGAAATTTCAGGGCTAAACAAAAAGGGCATCAGGTTCAACGCATCAAAATGCAACATCATGCTATCTGGATTGATCTGAATATGAATAATTATATTACCAAGAAAATAGACAGACTAGGACGGACATAAAATTGGAAGTCCAAGAACACCTTAAGCTTTATCCAAACAAATTATTTTAAGCCACTTCTCCCCATCAACAATCTCCAAAATTAAAGCTCCAAAAGTCAATCATTAACTTTACGGACGACTCAAAACGATACCCACTCTCATCTGTCATGTATTACAATCCAAAGAAGATGACACGTGAAGATAATCTACGAAGACACAAAGTTACAAGTTGCTAGCTACCTTCTTAAATGTATCCATATGTGGCTTATACAAAATAGCACATAGAAAATACAAACAAAGTAGAAAAATCATGCATAAGGATTCATATTCATAACACTAAAGGGAGCACTTTGGCGTTGACATAATAAAAAGACTAGGTTTTGAAACACAAAGACCTCATACATTAAATGCAGTCGAAAATATAACTACTTTTTTTAACACTCTACATGTATTTGTATTTGCTCCTCGCGTAATAATGAATGACCTGCCATTTGATATTCAAAGCAGTATACATAGAAGGAAATGTTTACGTAAAAAATGACAAAGTTATATCGCAACATAGACAGTCCGGTCCAACTGCCCATTTAGGAAAGGTTGCCTGATACAGCAGCACCTTTCCCAATCTGGCAAGTATAATACCCATAATGCATTGCGAAGCCTATTGTATTTTAAAAAATCTTAGCTGTGAACCAAACGACACTTTGGTTGGCGATGATTTTTGGTATACAGCAAGAGGGTCATATTTGGAGGGTTTTCACCAAGCGAAAAAAATATTGACCAGGAGCAAAGTATTTAAAATGATATAACCGTTTTTAACGGTTTTCCTAATTCAAATTTAAAAAAAGTAAACAAATAGATTTTAATTGTAAAATGTTGAAACCCTTTTTAAGTTGAGATTTGTTGAGAAAAATAGTAAATAAACTCTTATATCAAAGGATATTTCAAGTTATAAAATTAAACATTTTTAATGGTACAGTGCATTGTGGGTATTCATGCTTGCCATATTGGGAAAGGTGCTGCCGTATCAGGCAACCTTTCCTAAATGGGCAGTTGGACTGGACAGAAGCCTATAAACCACTTTGCTTTTTTCCCACATGTTTGGACGTTGAGAAGTTCGAAAAAGACGTATCTTCAAAAAATAAACGATATAATTGCAATTTTTTATTGTAACGTTTCGAAATGATTGTTTTTCAAATAATTCGTATCTAAGTACCTGTTTGGAAACCGAAATATTCAAGTTTTACTTTAAATAGTTAGTATTCAATTAACATAATCATTTAAGCACACGTGGTATCCTTACCTTTGCCGTTAGAATTTAGAATTCAGATCAAGGTGTTTCTTCACAAGTCAGTTTGATATCCCTTGGGTACTCTTGAAGCAAATGGGTGTGAATATCCGCTAACAAGACTAGAGCTCTTTGTCAAATCATGGACGTTATATATGTTTGTCTCCTGGTATGTACTTTACGATTTCAAAAACCGTAGTTTACTCACCAATATAATATTTATATTTCAAAAACAGTGCGGCAGGGGATATATAAAAATGAGTTGTTAATAGTTCGGTGAAGTTTTGCAATTGTTGTGATTGCATATTACTTAAGATTCACGTATTTTGTTGCATTTGTTCAGTTTAAGTAATTTATGTTTGAATGTTGAAATTATTACCACCGCGAATGACGGTGTTTTCTTTGATTTCAAATCCCCACTTGAGCAAAGTGTGTAAATGGCATCAACGTGTGCTTGCGTCTTGTTGACGCCAGCAAATCTTGTAGTGTGTGTGCGCCATCATAATGCTCTCTTCTCTTCAAGAGGTACTGCTTTCAGAATAAGCCATGTTTAACCATGCAGGAAAAACTAACCATGATACTAGTCTCGAGAGTTTTTCAGTGTCCAAAGGCACCGAGATCCTTTTCGAGGTCTAATATCGTACGCAATCGAATCCCGCAGGAAATTAATCAGGTTATTCAGGATAAAAGTGAGTTCTGATATATTGCTCCGTCCACTTACTAACAACTGATTTTATGGTAGAAGTTGTTTAATGATGTTGTTGATAAACACATCCCAAAAAGATCGAAACGTATCAAAGCTTCTCCAACACCATGGATTAACAATGATATAAAACAAGAAATGGTAAGACGAGATTTTCTTCATCGGAAAGCTTTGCGTAGTAACAATAATCATGACTGGGATAAGTATAAAACATCTCGCAACAAGGTAACAGTTATGATACGTAAATCAAAAGAACAATTCTATAAACAAAGTGTGGCTGAATGTAATGGTGATTCGAAAAAATTGTGGAAAACATTACATGATATCTTACCATCAAAGGTAACACAAACACCGACATCAATTACTGTTAATGACATACAGTAGTTTATGATAATGATAATGATATTGCCAATGGTTTTAATGAACAGTTCACAAATGTAGCTACTAATCTTATTGCACAAAATATAAATGTTTCTGATGTTTTTCCTGATATAAGTGTTCCCAATTTTGATAATAAACCTCGATTTGATTTGCCATATATTTCTGTTGATTTTGTAAGCAAGGAAATTGATAAAATGAATGTAAAAAAGGCTACTGGGCTTGACGATGTCAGTTGTAAAATGTTAAAAATTGCAAAGCCTGTAATTGTACCAATATTAACACATATCATGAACATGTCTCTTAGAACAGGAGTGTTTCCCCGCTCGTCGAAGGATGCCAAGATTATTCCCCTTCACAAAGGTGGTAATTTTGATGTTAACAATTTTCGACCAATTGCTATCCTTCCCATTTTAAGTAAGATCATTGAGCGGGCTGTTCATAATCACTTATATGAGTATCTTACTATACATAATATTTTAAGTGAAAACCAGTCAGGATTTCGATCAGGTTATTCGACTGAAACGTGTTTGATTGATATGGTGAATAATTGGAGTTGTAATATAAATTCTGGTAAAATGACTGGTGTTGCATTCATTGACTTACGCAAAGCGTTCGACACTGTAAACCATGACATTTTATTGAGTAAATTGGAAAATATTGTTGTTCAGAGTCCTCCTTGTGCTGGTTTAAATCATACTTAACCTGTAGATACCAGAAAGTATATTTTAAAGATTGTTTATCAAATTCTTATGAAATAACAACAGGTGTGCCCCAGGGCAGTATTCTAGTGCCATTGTTCTTCATTATTTTTTATTGACAGTATGAGTAGTGTTGTTAAACATGGTCATATTTCAATGTACGCAGATGACACTACTCTATCTGTCACTGGAAATGATGCAAATGATATTTCTACCAAGCTTATATCTGACTTACATGAAAATATGAAGTGGTTAAATAAGAACCAACTCTTCATTAATACTGAAAAAACGAATGTAATGTTACTTGGTACTGGATCTAGATTACGGAATGTAGATAAAAATGATTTTCGTGTTATTGTAAATGATAATGAACTAAAAAGAGTAAACAAGGCAAAATGTTTAGGTGTGCAAATTGATGATGAACTAAAATGGCATAACCAGGTGAACAATGTGACCCAAAAACTTTTTCTTACCTTCTGAAATTTTATCAAACCCTTATCTAGGGATTTTGTCGGCTAAAAATGAACTATGTCAAGGGATTTCTGTGAAAATTTAGGCGACGGATCCCTGTATATCTTTTACATGGAAGCACCCCACGGGAAAATATAAACATAGCAATATGTGAATGTGAACATACTATACGCATAATTTATGACAATCTTTGTGATGTAGTTTGTGACACATTGATATTAGAATCTAACAATATCCATTGTTCTGAATCATGACGTTTTAATAAGTCACGTGCCCCGATTTTAGCGCGTATTTTGTATGTATACTGATTAGAGAATACTTACACCTCAGAAGAAAGCATTATTCATGATGGTGTTAACTTTCGTTAGCTGTGTAAAGCACGTCTTTTTAAAGACATGCTGTAAAATATTTCAATCCTAATAGAAGAAAAAAAAGGTTGTTTGTTTGTAGTAAAATTAATCTTGTTATATCAATGTCATCGTCCTCAGAGAGAAAAAAACGACATAGGCAAAGGCAATTAAATAGTTTTATACATGCTAGACATTAAGAACCACTTAGCGAACACTCAATATATTTCGCCACAGGCTATTGTTTATAAAGAACCAGCAAAATTTGTGTTGTTATAACATGCAAGATCACATGGATTAGTACATGCCTTTGGATTATTTAAATTGAAAGGCAATTGCCCAAAGCGGGATTTAATGGTCAATGCTTTGTTTCTGCTGGGGCTTAATCAGTCAGAATGTTAATCAGTAATAAATTGATACCAATAATGTAAATAAATAGCTGCGAAAAGTAAGGGCAATTAGAAAATATTTTTTCTACTTCGATTAAAACAACTTTCCAACATTTGAAAACGTATGATATTTGAAAACGTATGAAAGCTTCTGCACGTTAGTCTTGAAATGCAAAGAAAACAAAGGCAATGTTGTACAAAAAGGCTACACTATCAATTAAAGGAGCTAGGCCCGATTTTTCAAAATTTAGTTTTCAATGTCATATGACAGAAGACCATTGAAAAGATCCAAGTTTCAAATTTCAGCTGAATCGGTCAAACCGTTTTGATTTTATGAACAAATTTGTATTTTAGAGCCACCAATATGTTACTGTGTAAAATTAATTATGGTAACCATAATTAGATACATTTTCATATATATCTCAAAAACGTAACATAACTCAGTCGTGAAATTTTACATGGGGTATGAGAAAAATATGAGCAACATTTTGGTACCAAAATCTCAAAAAGTTCGAAAAAAAATTGAGGAAATCGGACCATGCTCCTTTAACACACTGGATGGCAGCAAACTCGAAATTGTCCAGGATTTCAAATATCTAAGTGCCTCGATTGAAAACAGTGAGCAGGACTTCAACGTTAGAAGGCAACAAGCCTGAAGGGCATGTAACAGTATGACGAAAATATGGAAAAAACTTCAAAGAAACTTGAAAATTAAGTTATTTACTACCACTGAGGATTCCATACTGACATACGGAGCTGAAACCTTGACACTCACTGCAAAATTGAGAAAATTACTCGATGGTTGCTACACACGCCCTCAAAGGAAAGTGCTTAATGTATCATGGCAATCACAAACCACCAACAGTGAACTGTATGGGAGCATGATGTCAGTATCAGAGAGACTGAAATTGAGACGAATGGGATTTGCTGGGCACTGTGCCAAAAGAGAAGATGAAGCCATCTACAAAGTGCTTCTTTGGCAGTCTAAGCATGGTAAAAGAGCTAGAGAACCTCACACAAAGAATTACATCAACCTCTTATCAGAGGATATGGGGCTGGTTATTCAAGACCTGAGAAACGATATGCAGAAAAGATCTGTGTAGAGTTGTCGTAGGAGTCCGTTTCGATTTGGAAACCAAGATTATGTACTTCTAGGTAATATTAAAGCAATTAGAATGGGGCATTGAAGTCACTTTAAGGTAATTATAGTAATTTTTCTCCCTTGCGCCATTAAAATGTAAACATACCCTAGATTCCGACTTAAAATGCAAGCTGATGGCTATTAACGAGTTACACAACTTAATAGTTGTATTGCCTGACCCTATATTAGAATTTCTTAACACATAATGTTTACTAATAAGGTGTTTTTATTTGCATAGAAAGAGCTTTTAGTGGTTAAGTAATTCGTATGTCTTAAGGCAAGGTTTTTTTTGTTTGGCTATTGGTTTTAGACACCATGGCCCGTATTCCAGAAAGGTGTTTAGCTAAATCAAGGTTTTATTTCCCGTCAACAGCACGACTCATTGAACTGTTCTGCTTGAAAGCTGCAATGATGCGTATCATTCCTGGACAGTTGATGCTCAGTTAAACAATGCTTTAGCTAAACATCTTTCTGGAATACGGGGCCCATGTTTTTAATTTGTTCATATACGGTGACAACAGCAGAAGAAAAACCACGTATTAAAGTTTAACACCTTTTCTGGGGTTTTTTTACCCAAAAAAGTACACTTTCAAATCAAACATTTATTTCGTAAATCAAATGAAACACAACCGCGTAGATCTTCTTGATTTGGCAAAGCAAATGTAAAATGGGTTTGAATCTATGAGCTTAAATTCTTATTTCTATAAAAAAGCGGTTGTTGTTGCAAACAGCCTTTTCTGCCGCACAATTCGACGTATGTAGGGTGAATAAGGTGGGTGTCGTTTAATAGGGGTCGTCAAATATTATGGTAGAAGGGGTAATTTGTGAAACCCATAAATCATATTTTGTACATTTCATTAATATTTGACAGGATATATGCTTAAAATTTGCCATGTAATTGAATTTTCTCCCTTATTCAGCCACAATCCCACAAAAATATTTTAGCAAAAAAAATCAATTTTGGTTTATTTTCACATATATTTCCAATTAGCTCACACTTGCAAGGGTACACCGACTTTATGGCGTCATTCTGATGTCATATGAAGTTCAATGGTGCTCATTTTGAAATCATTGGTTAGAGGCGATCTATACCTACACGCTGGTAGTAAATATAAAAATCCCCCTTAGTAGTTCTTCATTGATCGAGTTTTTAAACATTTCAATAAAATTTATGGAGCAGTTTAAGAATTGCATATAGGAATGCTACACTGACTCAAGTCCATGATTCCCTACTGAGGCCAAAAAAGTATATTGTCCTATAATGATGAATGAAATTGTCATTTAAAAAAATTAATACTGGGTTTTG
This sequence comes from Ophiothrix spiculata, assembly GCA_000969725.1. Lineage (NCBI taxonomy): Eukaryota > Metazoa > Echinodermata > Ophiuroidea > Amphilepidida > Ophiotrichidae > Ophiothrix > Ophiothrix spiculata. The sequence goes on from JXSR01S073237.1 coordinate 30,428, forward strand.
GTCATCACTTCCTATTGTATGGGTATTAAAGGCAAGTGTTGACTTTGGTCAGTGTTGCTCTCCTATATTCATTTGCAACGGTAAACAGTGCCATACGCCCCCGTAAGAGTTTTAAAACACAAGGCTACTTTCAGTAAACATGGAAAACATCATTTATATTTCAAAAGAACAATTACGGTGTCAATGAAAACAACTCTATCTTAACTGTGTATTGAGTAAGATCGGTTTGTTTTTGATTGAGTTAATGTTAAAAAGTACGAAAGCACGTATTAAAGGTTTGAACACGATTTCTATTTTACTTTTACCCAAGAAAGTACGATTTCATTTTAAACATTGATTTCGTAAATTAAATGAAACACAGACGCGTAGAACTTCTTGTTTGGCAGTGCAAATGTAAAAAGAGATTGCAATCCTTATACTAAATTTAAAAAACAGTTTGTTGTTGCAAACATTCTTTTCTGCCGCACCATTTAACGTATGTGGGGTGAATAAATTGTGTGTAGTTTTATTAGTGGGGGGGGGGGGGGTCTTCAAAGATTATGGTAGAAGAGGGTGGTTTGTGAAATCCAATAAATCTTATTGTACATTTCATTAATATTTGACAGGATATAATGCTGTAAACTTGCTATGCTGTTAAAAATCCATTAGCTAAATTTTCACGTATATTTTCAATTGGCTAAAATTTGAAATAGCATACCCAATTTATGACGTCATTCTGACGTCATCTGAAGTTCAATGGTGCTTATTTTGAATTCAATGGATAGAGGAGGTCTTAATACCTACACACTGGTTTAAGATATAAATTCTTCTTCGTCTATTACATTGATTTTAGTATCTCTTTTTTTTTCTTGTTTGCATTACTAAAAGACAAGTAATAACAGTAATAATGGCTTTCTATCATGTCACTTTTGTCGGTAACTCAAAGTAGAATCACATATGGGAGTGCATTTAATCATTGGCTGGTGTCTGTGAATTGTTCATAATCTTGGTTATACTAGTCGGTCTATCCCATTAGATATCAAGATTCGGTACTCACCTTGCAAAATAAATTTACAACAATAATTCAGAGCACTTTGCAATACAATAATATAAGAATAAAAAAGAGATAATATTAGACAATTGCACCATTTTACCGAAATAGGATACAAAGAGCAGGAGGATAGGAAAAATACAAAAGTCAGGTGGAACGGAAACAACAAACTAGACAGATAAAGTGACAGTTGACGTTGATGGCTTAGTGGACAGCAATGGAGAAAACGCCTCTGCTCTTTAGGTATTATCAGATTGTTCGGCAGAAATGATTTCAAGCATTTCCAATTTTTGATATAACCATTTTGCCTTATGTTTCTAGGCATTGACTATAGGTACAGATCTATCAGGTTGTGATATTCCGCAAAAAAAAATTAAATTACTTATGATAAAACAAAAAAGAGCTGACCTATCAGCACTTAGGTTGTGAAATTTTCGTGTAAATGGTAAATGACTGTCATTGATAAATAAGAATTGAAACGAAGAAGACTATAATTGAAATCATATCTGATTGTCAATAGTAATTTCGATCTGGATATTTTATCTTTGATAATATCAAACTTATAAATAATATCACTCTATGGGCTGTTTTGTATAATGTTTGTTTTTACGTTAAATTTAGTGGCACCAAAAACAACCAAATTCTAATGCTGATATCTCATATATATATACCATTTTACAACTGAATGTCAGTAAATACACTTAATGCACTATGAACCTATGCTTGATACATTATTGCGGTAATATTGATATACCGATATTTATCTAAACATATTTATTGTATTATTTAGTAACAAAAGGTCAATATTCACTGCATTTGACAATAATTGAATTTCTCGAACTTAGTCCCATGCATTCTGATAGAGACCTTAATATTTGGGCATAAAATGAATTCATTGATTTATATAAAACTAAAACGTGCTGAAAAGAAAGAGGTTAAGTTTTCTAAGGGACTCAGTGCATACTATTTGCTTTCAGAAAACCGATCAACATCGTCTTTTAGATTTGTATTTCCTAGATCTCGTGCGATGGCATACTGAAGTGTTTAAACAAGCCTTAACCATGTTCTGCACGAAATGGAGCAACACATACCTATCAAACAAATCTCGAGTATGTTTAGCATGAAGTGGAGCAACACTTATCTAGCATATCCATGAGGCCAAAGTCTTTTTGAAACTCTTCATATCAGGGAGGCTGTATTTGAAACAGCGCCGTTCTAGGTATGAGCCTGTGTAATTCACTTAATCACACTTGCCTCGTCATCCCAAGCGTATTTGCAAACTGCTAAGGGATAATATTTTTAAATATTTACAAAGAACATGAAGTTTGCTGCATTTACGGCTCGTCTGAGATGGACGTTCTCATATAACAATCAAAGTGTTGACAAGTCTGATTCCCTCGTTATGACGTTATGATAATGACAAGCGCTTTGTAACCATTGCAAAAGTTGCAATATTAATGCCGAAATTATTTTTAGTAATTACATAGGGAGCAACAGTAGCAAAACAGGTTTACTTGCAACGAGAAAATATTTACGTGTGTACTATCTAGATGGGTGCTTTGGACAATAGGTAACATCACTAGGGTTGACACAAAATCAGTCTATTACATGGGACCCTGCAGGAGGGGG
>JXSR01S073237.1:33136-43764 GCA_000969725.1 Ophiothrix spiculata
ACTCTATGGGTTGTTTTGTATATGTTTGTTTTTACGTTAAATTTAGTGGCACCAAAAACAACCAAATTCTAATGCTGATATCTCATATATATATACCATTTTACAACTGAATGTCAGTAAATACACTTAATGCACTATGAACCTATGCTTGATACATTATTGCGGTAATATCGATATACCGGTATTTATCTAAACATGTCTATTGTATTATTTATTAACAAAAGGTCAATATTCACTGGATTTGACAATAATTGAATTTCTCGAACTTAGTCCCATGCATTCTGATAGAGACCTTAATATTTGGGCATAAAATGAATTCATTGATTTATATAAAACTAACACGTTCTGAAAAGAAAGAGGTTAAGTTTTCTAAGGGACTCAGTGCATACTATTTGCTTTCAGAAAACCGATCAACATCGTCTTTTAGATTTGCATTTCCTAGATCTCGTGCGATGGCATACTGAAATGTTTAAACAAGCCTTAACCATGTTCAGCACGAAATGGAGTAACACATACCTATCAAACAAATCTCGAGTATGTTTAGCATGAAGTGGAGCAACACTTATCTAGCATATCCATGAGGCCAAAGTCTTTTTTAAACTTCTTATATCAGGGAAGCTGTACTTGAAACAGTGCCGTTCTAGTTATGAGCCTTTGTAATTCACTTAATCACACTTGCCTCGTCATCCCAAGCGTATTTGAAAACTGCTTAGGGATAATATTTTTAAATATTTGCAAAGAACATGAAGTTTGCTGCATTTACGGCTCGTCTGAGATGGACGTTCTCATATAACAATCAAAGTGTTGACAAGTCTGGTCCTTTTGTTATTGTCCGCAAATGGCCTATTAAGCGACATTTTTCTAACGATTCCCTCGTTATGACGTTATGACAAGCGCTTTGTAACTATTGCAAAATGCAATATTAATGCCGAAATTATTTTTAGTAATTACATAGGGAGCAAAACAGGTTTACTTGCAACAAAAAATTATTTAAGTTTTCTATCTAGATGGGTGCTTTGGACAATAGGTAACATCACTAGGGTTGACACAAAATCAGTCTATTACATGGGACCCTGCAGGAGGGGGAGTAAAGTCACTGCAGGGGGCAAATTTGAAAATTGGTAAAATCTTGTTTAAAACCATTCTAACATGTTCCTCTCATCATAACGAACCAGAAAACCAGTATACTTTGACCCATTTCTGATGAATGCTTCAAGAGTTATATCTAAAAACATGAAAGGTCAAACAAAGGGTCATGTGATGGGCCAATGGGAGTCAAAAATTTCAAAAGTGTCCGATTTTGTTCAAAATGGTCTCAAATTGTTCGTTTTGCAAAACTGTCTGTACACGGTAATATTTTTTCAATATATACGATCAACCGTTGCTATGGTTACAGGTCAATATAAAGTTTTTGTTATTTGCACCAATTGGAAATAAGGAGTTTTTCTTGATAGCATAGAAACGATTGATAAAAGACGTTGGAAAATGTTACTTTATGTAGAAAGTTTTGCAAGACGAACAATTTGAGACCATTTTGAGCAAAACCGGACACTTTTGAAATGTTTGACTCCCATAGGCCAAACATGTGACCCCTGTAATCATGGTAATTACCTTTCATGTTTTCAGTTATATCTCAAAAACCCTTCATCAGATATGGGTCAAAGTATACTTTGTTTGCTTCCTTATGACGAGAGGAATATGTTAATATGGTTTAAAACAAACTCGACCAATTTTGAAATTTGCCCCAGCAATGCAATGACTTTTACCCCCCTCCTGTAGGTCCCATGCAACAGACTGATTTCGTGTCCACTCTAGTGTTGTTTCCAATGGTCCATAGAACCCAAATAGATACGACACATTTAAATAATTTCTCGTTGCAGTTTTACCCCTAAAATGGGGTTTTGCTCCTTAGGTAAATAGCTATAAAAATTAACGTTTCTTGCATGTTGTTATTTGAGAGGTTGCGTTGTAAATCCACGATCGCTATTTTCGGCGCTAACCTTATTTCTATTTAAATACAAAATGAGCAGCTGTGAAAATAGCGTCAGCGGAACCCTTATTGAACTACATTTCAATTAGACTTGTACGTAAAAATCAACTTATATTTTCACTTCGTGTATTTTTTTACAATCAAAATGTGTCACCTTGAGTTACACACATGGTCTAACTCTAACATAGTCCAGACATTAACTAATGCTTATTAAAACAACCGTTTCCCAATCAACATCCAGAAATGAAGAGCTTTAGTTTTCTATTGTTCAAGCCAATTTCGCCTTCTCATTGAATTGTATGGTACACAATGTAACGTGCAAGTACCTGTTGCGATTTGTCTCATAGAGAACGCAAACGATAAATGTAGCGGTGGATATTACCGCTTGACTTGGAAATAGCGTAAAACAGCCCGATTTTTACGCTAAATTAACGGGGATATACGTTAAACTTTTATTGTGCTTATACTGTGTTCTTCTTTCTGGCAAAACTAATCGAATGATAATGATCAGAACAAAAGGACTACAGTTATTCACGTTTAGTGATCACAACGGGGTACAAATTAATTTCATGGCTTCATAATTTCATTGCCAGATGCGTGCGCAGCACTAGGGACTAGAAATTATAAACTTCCACACACAATTGATTAAGTGGGTGTTATCCCATTATAAAGTATAGGGATATAAAGATACCTCATGCATATCTATAAATCAGTCCCTAACGCTAGCTTCCTAAATAGCGTCAGCGAATACCGTAGCGATAACCGTAATGCATTTTACAGTTGGGTTATCGCATACGGTAACCTTAACCTTATTTTCGCAACCTTTCAATTATGTTGCCTAAGTCTTACTATAGTTAGGATATTTATGAAGGCAAATTCCAACACAAAGTAAAGGTTTAGTAATTTGTTTGAGCATATGTACTTGTTTACATATTTAACATTGGATGATATCATCGGTATGATTATTTGGTCGGGGCACGTGCATCCCGCCCCCAATTGAATGAGTCAGTCGGGGGAAATACCCATTCGGTGATCTGGACAATAAAAAGATAGAAAAGAAATAGGAGTAGAAAAATAGAATTAAAAAAAAAACAGAAAAAAATAATTTGAAATGTTGTTACAAATTAATATCTTTATAATAATTGCCTGTGCGGTTGTGAGACCTTTTTTTTTCTCTCTCTCTTTTTTCTTTTCATTTTTCAAAGGCTATGTCAACATTTGTGGATATTCTTTTCTCTTTAGTGTAATTTCTTTAGTCGTTCAGGTTATTCGGGCCCAGCCACTCACGAAATCCTGGGTACTCAACTGTAGGCGTATGAGGTGTATCGACCTCTTTTTAAATCAGAATTGTTTTTAATCCGTGAGTTTCCTCTTATAACTGTTTTTCTCTAAAACGGCCCCAACGATACATACGAGCTTTTAAAAAGTACCCATCTATATAGAAACGTGTATCTATGAGTCGTCATATCTCCTTCATTATAAAAGTTTAAAGTTGGAAAACATGGTCTTGATTATGAACAGTTTTATTAAAACTACCAGCATGTCATTTAATCTCAAGGTTGTTTGCCAACAAGATGGAAACTCAAACTTATCCATGTTCGCCTATTTCTCTATCAATATCTCAGTATTATACGCGCATTGAGTTCGACGTGCCAAGTTGAATAACAACTCCTTAGCTAATGTTACCCTTTAATCATTTCTGGTATTTACATTACACGTAAAGCCTCGAAGGATTCCACCTTGCTTGATAATGTATACTTCATATTATAGTCAGCAACATATCATCGTTAAGGCACATAATCCCCAGGGATGCCTCGCGGTTCATTCCACTGTAATATAAGCTTCAATTTGTATTTTGTTTAACTAATGAATATTTGCTAGTTGGACATGCTGATGTATTTTGTTACGTCTCAATGTAATATACGGTATGCAAATATCACATCGAATTGATTGTGAAATGAACATGGGCATCACTAAGAATTTTTGTCCTATGATGCAATCATTACCGTCATTGAAATATTTAAATTAATATTTTTGTTGCATAAAAGCTGGCTCACACTGTAACGAATTGGGTAAAGAAAGCTAAGGCAAGCTACCAATGTGACGGATTGTCGCCGAAGGAAGGAAAGTCATAAAATTATGGACGTAAAATGACGACAAAAGAGGAACAATTAAGATAAATTGGCAGATTGCAATTTCGGTCAGCGATACATCGACTTAGCGTCGGATGACGATTCCACGATCGATGAAACTCAGCTGTAAGCAAAATAGTCAGACGACATGTAGCGATCTTGTCAGTCGGAAAGGAACGAAAGCTAACGACAGGTCACGACAACAATAACGTGACTTTATGACCGGCATGAAAGCCTGTATTTGTGCGTGTTGAAAGCGACTACCAACGAAATATTTATCCTTCCCTATCTTTCTCATTTACTCCTATTTTACCCTTTCTTTCCTGGTATGATGGTAAAAATTTCCTCCTGACAAGCTTCAGGTGGGTCTGCCCCAAGGGGGCAACGCATGTTGAAATTCAATAGATTGTGAATTAATTTATATTCGTCACCTTACGTTTGTTACCGTCGTAGTGTGAGCATTCCTTTAATTCGAATGATCTAACGTCTCAACACTGTTTCCAACTATTCCAACTAAAATCGGGTAACTCTTTGAAAAAAACAATTGATTAATACTGAGTATACTCAGCTTCCTTTTACGTGATGTTTAAGTTTAGAATTCAGATCAAGGTGTCAAGGTGTAAGTTTGATACCCCTTGGGTACTCCTGAAGAAAATCATGAAAGTGGATGTAAATTTTCACTTACAAGACATTCGCTCTTTACTAAACCATGAACGTTAAATATACTTGTCACTTGAGATGGATATATTAAAAAGTACATTTTTCACTTGAATACTAATACTGCGAAAAATACTTTGCAGAGTACTTTTTGAATTATTGACTAGCTTTGTCACTTTTTGGTTGTATATTATACAGGTTGCATTCATTTGATAAAATATATTGGTCTAAGTCTCTTATTTGCATGTTAAAGATATTATAACATCGAATGACAGCATTTACTCTAATTTCAAATCTTTCCTCAAACAAAGTGTGGTTAGGGCATCGAAGTCTGCTTGTGTCTTGTTGACGCCAAACAAATCTGTATATCGTAGTATGCTCCGCAATAAAGCCCTCTTCCCTTCCCGAGATAATGGTTTTAAACCATTCTGTATTTAACCATGCAGGAAAGGATAATAGTCTCAAGAGTTTTATGTGTCCAACAGGACAAAATGTAAATGGCTGTTGTTATTCAAAAACGCCCAATATCGTTCGCTATCGAGTCCCGCAGGATATTGACCTGGTTGTTAAGGGTGAATGTGATTTGTTATATATTGCTCCGTCTACTTACTAACCACTGAGATTTACTATAACTGACGTTTATGGTTGAATTCATGTTGTCTAAGTGGTATTCAAAGCCATTTTTAATTTACTAAGGTCAGTTCGAATCAACAGTAAGTAAAAACAAGAAGAATTGTACTTTGATTATGTTCGTTTTAGTCCTCTCATGCTAGTAATCAAAAGAACAACATATTACTATAGTATTCTACTTTAATACTGATTATTTTTCAATGCTCTGATAATATTAGAAATAACATGTGGTGTAAGAAAATCTTGGCAGTTGCTTTCTGAGATATCATAACAAGAATGAAATTCTTGAACGTCATAACTTACATCGATACATACAAGAGATCAGATCAACTTCGGCCCATAGCGTTTAGGCCCTATGGGGTTCCCAATCTTGTTTGCAGAATTTCAAATATCCATTGAAATACGTTCTTGTCAAAATTGGCCATCTTTAGAAGCTTGCTGCGGCTGTAAACGGAGTACAATAACGGTGTATGACACGTAGGCCTACTATTTAAGAGATGAATTTGCCCAACTTTTTTTCTTATTGTACTTCTAATAAACGCACACGAATCATCCGAAAATGCCTATTCCCTATATGTATGGCTGCCGAACTTGCCGTATAGATGCAGTGACATATTATATCTTGCTAGCTTGTCTTACTGAATAAAAGGTGGACAAGAAAGGAGAAAAAAGATAATTTAATTGACACAAAAAGACACAAAAGGTTGGGCGAGAGCGGGACTCGAACCCGGGCGTCCAAGTCAAAATCATAGAATGCTAGGATTTCCTTCACTGGTAAACCACAAACTGAAAGGGTAGGCAGTCCCCGGATTAACGACTTTTGTCTACTAAAGCTATCTTTATGATGTCAAGTATTTGGGGTACGCTAGTATTTTTTCTTTTTTTATTTGATACCAAAATCACTAGAATCGATCTTTGTGTATTTCGCAATTACTTTCTAGGTCTGCACAAATGGTTACCACTTAAAAACGTTGATAAAAAACCTAAAATATGTGGGTTTTATCATGTATCCGGTATATAATAATGGTAATTCTGACATGTCTGGTAACTTCAATCTTCATTGTATACAGGCCTTTATTAAGTGGCTTACCTTACCCCGTTAAAGGTATCACCGTTTTTTACCAAAGTCATCTTCATCTTAAAAACCTCATTTTGTATTTAACACTTTTTTTTTTTGCTTTTTTGTCTAAACGATTGTATTGTACATTCAAAATATATAGAAAAAATATATAGACTAGTCTTTGTGACGAAAATGTCACAGATTATAATTGAAGACAGAGGGAAGACATAAACAACCCTTTAACCTTATTACTGTGAATGTACCTACAAGCGACATAGATTATTTGGAGCATTTGTTTCCGTAATTGTGACGTGATAGGTTTATTCGTTGATCTAATAGTGACAGAACTATTCCGTAAGACTTAAACATTTCTTTCATTTAACCTGACAGTCGAAACAAATTAGAAATGAACCCACGATACCCATTGCTTTTTCTTATGTAATTTACGTAATTCTGTTGAACAGAGCTTAATATAATTTCAAAATGAAACACGTAAACGGCTTAATTTAATCAGCCAGGTTTATCTAAAGATCAGGATAAATGTAAACAAATTATCTATGACTATTCATCTAAGACTATGGGCTTGTCTTTACATTTGCAGCATTTCATTTTGACCCGCTGTAAAAAAAACCACACATTCAATAATTTTATAGATGCAATTGAGTTTGCATCTTATATACTACTTTGGGATTTTACCTGTTTCTCTTGCTCGTTGCTTTTTTTTAGAAACAAATTCAACATAGACAGCTCTCTGTGACGTAAATGTCAAAGATTGCAGTTGAAGATGAAGGGAAGAAAGAAAAAGCCCTTTAACTATAATTCCATTTTTGAATGTACCCACAAGCAACATGGATTATTTGAAACGTTTGTTTCCATAATTACGACGTGATAGGCTCGTTCGTTGATCTAATAGTAACAAAATTACTTTGGAAATCTTAACCATTTCTTTTATTTAGCATTAGCTAAACAAATGAGAGATGTGCCTCAAAGGTGTACTTAACCTTTTGTCTTTAATGATTAAATTTAAGCTTTTCTGTCGAATAGGCGTTTAATAGCATATAAATTAAAACACGTAAACGGCCTACTATGTTAGCAAAACTTACTAAACAATCGAATTAAAGTGACATTTGAGCAAACGATAAACAATGAAAAAGTAGTTGAAAATCAGCTAGGAGCGATGTTAATGGGATTATGTAAAAGATGCATATTTCTAAGACATGTATAATACCACATGACTGTGCAGTACACTTTGGGTTTCGCAAATTATTAAACATGGTATCGTTTTTGTGTATTCCGAATATAGCATTTTTAGGTTGTTTATTATATAAAGGTTTTTTTTATATAACTCATACAAAAATTCTTGTCATTGATTGGTTAACGGGCGTTCATCATTGTTTACTCATCGGCATAAAATGCATTTTTCATTTTCCATTGCACTCGACCAGTGCAAACGGATAATAAAAAATGCACTCTGTTCGTCAATGCATAGTTGACAGTATAGTATAAATAGACATGTCAAGATATAGGCCTTAGAAGTGGAAGCACCAGGAGGAGGAGGAGGAAATACCGTTAATGATAGAATCATTGTGATCAGTACCTAATTTGAGAAAAGCAGAATATATTTAAGGTTCCTTCTGAAAAAGCGGACACGTGGTAGAAAACATCACTGGTGTAACCAGAGTTTCAATATTGGCAGTATATAGTGATCATTTTTGCTTATTTAAAACGCTTTAGGAATGCAAACATATTATTACTCATTTTGATAATGTATGGGCTGCTTCGAAAATTCAAACATGAATTGAAGATTATTTCTTATCCGTTTTGAAATGTATATTTTAGATTTGCTGTATTTTGGTACGAAACCGAGAAAACAAAACTTTTTATCATGTAGATGCCTATAGGATCGCCTTCCCTTCTCTTGGGCACCAACTCGACTACTTAAAACGTCCAAATCCTAAATATATAGCCATTTCATGGATATCAACATTTTTGGATAAGTTCTCTTTAGTCTCATGTAATTCAGGCCCAGCCACTCACGAAATCCTGGGTACGCTACTGTAGGCTGATGAGGTGTATCGACCTCTTTTTAAATCGGATTTGCTTTAATCCGTGAGTTTCCTCTTATAACTCAGTTGTTTTTCCTCTAAAACGGCCCCAACAATACATGAGTTTTTAAAAAAGTACCCATCTATATAGAAACGTGTATCTATGAGTCGTCATATCTCTTTCATTATAAAAGTTTAAAGTTGGAAAACATGGTCTTGATTACGAACATTTTTCCTAAAAACTACCAGCATGTTATTTAATCTCAAGGTTGTTTGCCAACAAGATGGAAACTCAATGTTATCCATGTTCGCTTTTCGCTCTATCAATATCTCAGTATTATACGCGCACTGAGTTCGACGTGCCAAGTTGAATAACAATTACTTAGCTAATATTACCCTTTAATCATTTCTGGTAATTACATTACACGTAAAGCATCGAAGGATTCCACCTTGCTTGATAATGTATACTTCATATTATAGTCAGCAACATATCATCGTTAATACATATAATCCCCAGGGATGCCTCGCGGTTCATTCCACTGTAATATAAGCTTCAATTTTTATTTTGTTTAACTAATGAATATTTGCTAGTTGGACATGCTGATGTATTTTGTTACGTCTCAATGTAATACGGTATGCAAATATCACATCGAGTTGTGAAATGAACAAGGACATCACTCAGAATTCTTGTCCTATGATGCAATCATTGTCGCCATTGAAATATTTAAATTTCGTTTATTACAAAAACATCATCAGCGGTGTTGTTGCCTAAAAGCTGGCTCACTCTGTAACGAAGTAGTCAGACGGCCTGTACCGCGACCTTGACGAAAAAATGAAAGCTAACGACAAGTCACGACAACAATAACGTGACTTTGTGAACGACTGCCAACGAAATGTTTACACTTCTCTTTCTTTCTCATTTACCCTTATTTTACCCTTTCATTTCCTGGTAGGTTGGTATGGTAAAAGGTTGACAAGCTTCAGATGGGGCAGTCTACCCCACCTGCCCCAATCTAAAAGCCATTGTCCAGTTTTATGTCAACGACCACTGACGAAGGGCGACGAATGTTGAAATTCAATATGTTGTGAATTAAATTTATATTCGTCACCTTACGTTTGTTACCGTCATAGTGTGAGCCATCCTTTAATTCGAATGATCTATCGTCTCAAGACTGTTTCCAACTATTCCAACTAAAACCGGGTTAAATCTTTGAAAAAAACATTGATTAATACTGAGTATACTCAGCTTCTTTTTACGTAATGCTTAAGTTTAGAATTCAGATCAAGGTGTCAAGGTGTAAGTTTGATACCCCTTGGGTACTCCTGAAGAAAATCATGAAAGTGAATGCGAATTTCCACTTACAAGACATTAGCCCTTTACTAAACCATGAACGTTAAATATACTTGTCCCTTGGGATGAATATATTTTAAAGTTCATTTTTTTCACTTAAATACTAATACTGTGAAAAATACTTTTTTGAATTATTGACAAGTTTTGTCACTTTTTTGGTTGTATATTATACAGGCTGCATTCATTTGATAAAATATATTGGTCTAAGTCTCTTGTTTGCATGTTGAAAATATTATAACATCGAATGCCAGCATTTACTCTAATTTCAAATCTTCCCTCAAACAAAGTGTGGATAGGGCATCGAAGTGTGCTTGTGTCTTGTTGACGCCAAGCAAATTTATATATCGTAGTATGCCCCGCAATAAAGCCCTCTTCCCTTCAGATTCTTTCAGATTCTTTTAGATTCTTTTATTTCCATAAAATAAACATACAAAAGAACAGCATCAAAATAACATAAAAAACAAAACAAACTTATGGAGGAAAGGACCAGAAGGCCAATGAGGCCTGTTAAATGTCCATCCCTATATAGAATACAACAAAAAGTTACAATCATTGGTTTAAGATAAAAACAAGAACAAAAAAACTAACAGTGCAACTACCAAACAAGACAACAACAAAAAAACCAGGGATATGCTCAAAATACTTACTTATAGTTAATAATAATATTTTGCTTAAGTTGATTTCGAAACTGTTTCACATTATTGCATTTCTTTGTTTCACATGATAATGAATTCCAAAGGAGAGGACCACTTGTACGAATAGC
>JXSR01S073237.1:50182-60879 GCA_000969725.1 Ophiothrix spiculata
GAAATGCCTATAATTTATGAATGAGTGATATAAATAAAGATATAGAAAGTAACAGTAATGGCAAACTTTATATCATAAAATAACATTTTAGAAAACAATAGTGTAAGCTTTAACACACCTGGTTTTCTTTTAAGATAATCATTCTACCCAACCCTTCTTGTTTCTTGGAAGCAATAAGATTTGAATATTTGTTCACATCACACCATCTGTTTTGTGAAGGTACATATCTCTTCATGAGATTGTAGCGTATCAAACTAAAGATATTATATCATATTCAGAAAATGAATCAACTAAGCGTAAATTTTATCATACAAATTCAAAAATAAAATGTATCGACAATTTTTCGAATTCTTAACTTTTCACATGACACTACATCCCACGCATATTATTGTATTTAAAACTGACAATAATTTACCTTCTTTAGCACTTAAAATGTTATTTCAAATATCATAATGTGCCAACAAGCTGTAAGCGTGTATAAACTATTCATATGCTTTATAGAATATACGATTGGTGTTTAAAAAGTTCGTTACCCGAGGTTGAAGGGGATTAGCTATTCAGTTTTTATTTTATATGTTATATAATGGAATATACGGACAATTTGAAGCACATATCTGCTTTTGCTGTTATGTTATTCAAAATTTGCCATTTAAGGGATCTCAAATCGAAAATGAAAAATCGTCATGTGGTGTAGAGCTATCATATCCAACTAGTTTCTGCCAGCCCAATTACAATAATGCTGTATGATGATTTAAGCTGATTGCATGGTGTAAAGAACAGCAAAAAATGCCGTTATCTTTACTTTTAGGTTAAATATTCACCCAAGGAACTTTGAATCGACAAGTAAGAATAACGGTGACATTAAAACGAAAGCAGGTATTTATAAACTTGAAACATTAAATTAGTTATATGGATTTCAGCTTTGAGACCGTGTTTCTATCTAGGATTTCCTTCACTGGGGAACCACAAACTGAAAAGGTGGTAGTCCCAGCATAAAACACTTTTGTCTACTAAAGCTATCTTTACAATGTCAAGTACTTGGGGTAGATTTTTTTTCTTCTTTTAATTGACTAAAATCGGGTTAGGTGTATTTTGCAATTACTAAGTCTGCACATTTTGATGAGAAATCAGATTACTGCAGAAAATGGTTACCAAAATATCTGGGTTTTATTATTTTTCCGGTATATAATAATGGTAATTCTGACATGTCCGGTAACTTCAAACTTCATTGTATACAGGCATTTATTAAGTGGTGACGTCTAATTACCATCCCCCGTATTCACGGACGTCGCCGGCTTACCTTACTCCGTTAAAGGTATCACCATTTTTTACCAAAGTCATCTTCATCTTAAAAACCTCATTTTGTATTTAACACTTTTTCTTTGCTTTTTTGTCTAAACGATTGTATTGTACATTCAAAATATATAGAAAATATATATAGACTAGTCTTTGTGATGAAAATGTCACAGATTATAATTAAAGACAGAGGGAAGGCATAAACAACCCTTTAACCTTATTACTGTGAATGTACCTACAAGCGACATAGATTATTTGGAGCATTTGTTTCCGTAATTGCGACGTGATAGGTTTATTTGTTGATCTAATAGTGACAGAACTATTCCGTAAGACTTAAACATTTCTTTCATTTAACTTGACAATCGAAACAAATTAGAAATGAACCCACGATACCCATTGCTTTTTCTGATGTAATTTACGTAATTCTGGTGAACAAGGCTTAATATATTTCAAAATTAAACACGTAAACGGCTTAATTAAATCAGCCAAGCTTATCTAAAGATCGGGATAAATGTACTAACTTTTCCCATAAATATTCATCTAAGACTATTGGCTTGTCTTTACATTTGCAGCATTTCATTTTGACCCGCTGTAAAAAAAAAAACACATTCAATAATTTTATAGATGCAATTGAGTGTGCATCTTATATACTACTTTGGGATTTTACATGTTTCTCTTGCTCGTTGGTTTTCTTTTAGAAACGTACAGATTCAAAACAAATTCAACATAGACAGCTCTTGGTGACACAAAATGTCAAAGATTGCAATTGAAGGTGAAGGGAAGACAGAAAAGGCCCTTTAACTATAATTCCTTTTTTGAATATACCCACAAGCAACATGGGTTATTTGGAGCGTTTGTTTCCATAATTACGACGTGATAGGCTCGTTCGTTGATCTAATAGTGACAAAATTACTTTGGAAATCTTTAAAATTTCTTATATTTAGCTAAGCAAAGGAGAGATGTGCCTCAAAGGTGTATTTAACCTATTGTTTTTAATGATGAAATTTAAGCTTTTCTGTCGAATAGGCGTTTAATATCATTTAAATTGGAACACGTAAACGGCCTACTATGTCAACCAAACTTATTAAAGAATCGGGATAAAGTGACATTTGAGCAAAAGATAAACCATGAAAAAGTAGTTAAAAATCAGCTACGAGCGATGTTAATGGAATTATGTAAAAGATACACATTTCTAAGACATGTATAATACCACGTGACTGTGCAGCAAACTTTGGGTTTCGCAAATTATTAAACATGGTATCGTTTTTGTGCATTCCGAATATAGCATTTTAGGTTGTTTATCATATAAAGTTGTTTTTTTATATAACTCATACAAAGATTCTTGTCATTGATTGGTTAACGGGCGTTCATCATTTTTTACTCATCGGCAAAAATGCATTTTTAATTTTCAATTGCACTCGACCAGTGCAAACGGATAATACAAAATGCACTCTGTTCGTCAATGCATAGTTGACAGTATAGTTTAAATAGACATGTCAAGATATAGGCCTTAGAAGTGGAAGCACCAGGAGGAGGAGGAGGAAATACCGTTAATGATAGAATCATTGTGAGCAGTACCTAATTTGAGAAAAGCAGAATATATTTAAGGTTCCTTCTGAAAAAGCGGACACGTGGTAGAAAACATCACTGGCGTAACCAGGGTTTCAATATTGGCAGTATACAGTGACCATTTTTGCTTATTTTAAACCCTTTAGGAATGCAAACATATTATTACTCATTTCGAAAATGTGTGAACTGCTTCGAAAATTCAAACAGGAATTGAAGATTATTTCTTATCCATTTTGAAATATATATTTTAGATTTGCTGTATTTTGGTACGAAACCGAGAAAACAAAACTTTTTATCATGTAGATGCCTATAGGATCGCCTTCCCTTCTCTTGGGCACCAACTCGACTACTTAAACGTCCAAATCCTAAATATATAGACATTTCATGGATATCAACATTTTTGGATATTTTTTTCTCTTCAGTCTCATGTAATTCGGGCCCAGCCACTCACGAAATCCTGAGTACACCACTGTTGGCTGATGAGGTGTATCGACCTCTTTTTATATCGGATTGGTTTTTAATACGTGAGTTTCCTCTTATAACTCAGTTGTTGTACTCTAAAACGGCCCCAACGATACATGAGGTTTTTTTTTACAGTACCAATCTATACAGAAAAGCAGTCTACCCCACCTGCCCCCATCTAAAAGTCATTTTCCAGTTTTATGTCAACGACCACTGACGAAGGGCGACGAATGTTGAAATTCAATATGTTGTGAATGAATTTATATTCGTCACCTTACGTTTGTTACCGTCATAGTGTGAGTCATCCTTTAATTCGAATGATCTATCGTCTCAACGCTGTTTCAAACTATTCCAAATAAAACCGGGTAACTCTTTGAAAAAACATCGATTAATACTGAGTTTACTCAGCGTCTTTTACGTGATGTTTAAGTTTAGAATTCAGATCAAGGTGTCAAGGTGTAAGTTTGATACCTTTGGGTACTCCTGAAGAAAATTATGAATGTGTGAATTTCCACCTACAAGACATTGGCCCTTTACTAAACCATGAACGTTTAATATACTTGTCCCTTGGGATGGGTATACTTAAAAGTACATTTTTCACTAAGATATTAAATGTGAAAAAAACAATTGCAATGTACTTTTTTGAATTTTTGACTAGGTTTGTCACTTTTTTGGTTGTATATTATAACGGCTGCATTCATTTAATAAAATATATTGGTCTAAGCCTCTTATTTGCATGTTGAAAATATTATAACATCGAATGACAGCGTTTACTCTGATTTCAAATCTTTCCTCAAACAAAGTGTGGATAGGGCATCGAAGTCTGCTTGTGTCTTGTTGACGCCAAGCAAATCTGTATATCGTAGTAGCCCTCTTCCCTTCCCGAGATAATGGTAAAACCATTCTGTATTTAACCATGCAGGTAAAGATAATAGTCTCAAGAGTTTTCTGTGTCCAAAAGGACAAAATCTAAATGAATGTTGTTATTCAAAACCGAAATCCTTTTCGACGCCCAATAGAGTTCGTAATCGAGTCCCGCAGGATATTGACCTGGTTGTTAAGGGTGAATGTGAGTTGTTATATATTGCTCCGTCTACTTACTTACTACTGAGATTTACTATAACTGACGTTTATGGTTGAATTTATGTTGACTAAGTGGTGTTCAAAGCCTTTTTTAACTTACTAAGGTCAGTTTGAATCAACAGACAGTAGAAACAAGAAGAATTGTATTTTGATTATGTTCGTTTTAGTAGAAGGAGATATGCCAGTAATCAAAAGAACAACATATTACTATAGTTTTCTACTTTGATACTGAGTAATTTTCAATGCTCTGATCATATTAGAAATAACATGTGGTGTAAGAAAATCTTGGAAGTTGTTTTCTAAGATATCGTTACAAGAATTAAATTCTTGAACGTCATATCTTACATCGATACATACAAGAGATCAGATCAACTTCGGCCCATTAGCCTTTATACCCTATGGGATTCCCAAACTCGTTTGCAGAATTTCAAATATCGCTAATTTAGTTCTTTTTTTTCTTATTGTACTACAAAAAACGCACACGAATCATCTGAAGATGCCTATTTCCGCTTGGTATGGCTGCCGAACTTGCCGTATAGATGCAGTGAAACTTTTTTTTTATCTTGTTAGCTTGTCTTACTGAATAAACGGTGGAAAAAGACGGAGAAAAAGAGAATCGTGTCCTAAAGAGCGTTATAAAGAAAATTATAAGATTTAATTGACATAAAAAGTCTTCAACCCGGGCCTCCAAGTCAAAATCATAGCTGCACTAGGTCAGGTCATTCCCCCCCCCCCCAAAAAAAAAAAATGAGATGCGTGCACCACATTTACAAATAAATGCGAAATGTATTTGCACAAGACAAAACAAATAACTAAATTTTATAAATTGTATATCAAATTTGGGGTCAAATTTGATTTAGTTATTAAAATATATATGGGCCAATCCGGATAGCTTTCAAGAAAACCAAAGCAAAATTGGTCTGATTTCTTCTCTCACAG
Organism: Ophiothrix spiculata; assembly: GCA_000969725.1. Classification (NCBI taxonomy): domain Eukaryota; kingdom Metazoa; phylum Echinodermata; class Ophiuroidea; order Amphilepidida; family Ophiotrichidae; genus Ophiothrix; species Ophiothrix spiculata. The sequence goes on from JXSR01S073237.1 coordinate 55,532, forward strand.
GTGTTTGCCTACATATTAGACTTCTTGATCATTTGAAAAATTGGTATTAGTAGGCTGAAGCCAACCGAAAATAACTTTGTTTATAGCACAGGTAACACTTACAAATTGTGAAAATTGAAATAACAATTTGCCTTTTGTCTGAAAATTCGTGATATTGTGGAAAATGTTGTCAAATCGGTTGAAAATCCAATATGGCGCCTATGAAATGCATTGTTTTCTTTAAAATGGGGTAAAATAGAATTTTAGGAATCGAAGCCAATGAACGTTTTTGTCTTAAACGGAGCATAGACGTATAACTTATTACATATATACTATGGAAATTGAAACAAAAAATTGTTTTTGTGTAAAATAATGCATTTAAGACCAAATTCCAACATGGCCGCCACTGAATAAATGATCGGGCTGTAACCCTGTGCTCTTGATTCAAAGGATATGCTATATATACGATTTATAATATTATTGTTAAAGTATGTTTATTTTGTCTTCTTGGAACATGGAACTTATTGTAATATTAATGAGTATTGTCATGGTAAAATAGAGTCAGCTATGGTAGATATACTCATCGAGTAATAAATCTAATTTTCTATACATTTTTATCATTTATCCTGCTAGCTTATTATCTATTTATTTCTTAATTATCTTCATCTTTAACAACACCTGTATAAGACCCACATTTAACGGAAAGATAAATGGAGGTTTTTTACTAATAATATTGTAGTTAATATGAGCAAGTCGGATGGATAGTAACTGTGTTTAAAGCTGACTGGACAGATAAAAGATATAGAAAAGTAACAGCACTGGCAAAAGTCGTAACATGAACTAGTGTTTAGAAATCAACATTAGCTTTAGCACATCTGGTTTTAAAGATAATCGTCCTTATTAAATATCCCATCTTTTCTCAGAAGTAAGATTTAACCATTTCCTCACAGGTATTCATATCGTAACACCTGTTTTACGAAAAAAAAATATCATTTACGAATTCAACATTTTTCACGTGATACTGAATACACCTCACGTATATCATTGGATTTTAAGAGACAATAACCTTAAAAGAGAACATATTACTCTATTATTATAAGAGAACATATGTTTTAAATTATAGCAGACATGGGTATCCGCATCCACCTAAGATTTTTGCTGCTGCACGAACGTAAATCATACTTACCCTTACGCATATATCAATTATTAGGATGTTGTTTAATTATTCAGATTAGATTTTTTATTTCTATGACTGAAACGCAGCGCAGACTTAGATTCAGAGTCGATTTTAATGCCACCGAGAAGCGTTAACTTGTTAACAACACGGAAAAGCGATGAAATGTGGCATTTTGCGCCGAAGCACAAAACAAGTATATACACTAAAAAAAAACCATGTCTTATTTGACGAATTAAAAATTAGTTATGCTGAGTGAATGTTTCATTATTCATGAAAAAATGCTGTAAATGTCTTTGTAATATTGAAAAACAGTTGTTGTTCTTTAAAAAATAGTTTCCATATCTAAATTCAGTTTGTCATACGTCATTCAGTTAGTCAAATGACAAATTAACAACACATTTGATATTCGCCAATTAGTCATGTTATAATCATTTATTAATTAACTATTTATTCCCTAATTACAAATTGAATATTTAGAGATGGAAACTATTTTTAAACACAAACAATTGTTTTTTAAAATTTCAAAGACATTTACAGCATTTGTCCATGAATTATGAAAAAATGTCTCTGCATGACTAATTTTTAATTCGTCAAATAAGACATGTCTTTTTACTAATTAATGTGATATTTGGTCCGTAAAAACGTTTATAACCCATTTAATCCTCATCTAATCAATGGGGAAGTGTCTTAGGTTTTTCGCAAAAGCAAAACGCAAAAGCAACCGACCCCACTGATTTGATTTATGCAAAAAAGTAAAAATGTATAATCAAATTAAATTATGTCGATAATGTAGGGCAAAAGTTATTTTGCTCATTAAATGGTTAGATAATACATGTACACCGATAGGTGACCCGGGATGCAGTTGACAGCAACCGTGTTTCCGTGACAAATGTGCCTGTTAACTTAAGGTACGGGTTGAGTCAGAATGGGAGCACACTTCGATCATGGAGCTCCATGCTTCGATAGTTATTTGATAGTCAGTTCCACAACTCTTTCTAAGTTTATACAGACATGATTTGTATACCAAAGTATACCTCTTGATGCTTAGTTTAATAAATATGCTCTTCCTGGTTGTTAGAACTATGCCAGACCTTTGATTTGCATACGACGGCAGTAAATTACAAAATATTCTACTGTAATATGTTAGTTATAAGGGATTTGTAATACTTCTTTTGGATCTCAAAAATTAGAGACCTCCCTTTTTTATTCGCATACATCTTACAACAATATATAGACCACATTTGCACGAACATAATTTGTGGATGAATTTTTAAAGCTGTGGTGCAATGCTTATCGTCAAAACAGGATTTGATTCATCCCATCTAAATACCCTTATCAGTAACAGACTAAATTCTATTATTTTCTAAGCCTATGACTCCTATTATTTTATTCATTGGCAATAATGCAATCCGAAACACGCTAAATCAAGTCTTTGTTTATGTTAAGTTTTAGACTAAACAGAATTTGCTCAATGCTTGGCAGTCGTGACATTAGAATCACAAACCTGAAGGGAATCTCAAGTTGAGAGGGTACTGTTGAACGACATAACTCTCAAGCACTTGCATCCATAGATTGAAGCTGTCACTAAACAAGACAGAATCCCAATGGCAGTAACGCACCGACCAAGCCTGTCAAAACTCACTCAAGTCCGTCACAGAAGCGTGCAAGAATGTTACTACAAAACCACCGATTGTAGCTTTCGGTGCTAATATCAAAGATCTAGTTATTAGCTAATCTCGACGAGAGTTGTTCGATTCGTTCGTGGCATAAGATATAAGGAGATGATTTATGCAGTATATGTTAATATATACGGTTAACAAAAAATAAATTCCCCCATTGGATGACCAGACTTTGTCAAGACAGAAGTCGCCATGTTAGCTGTATTTCTCCTGCATAAAACACGTCTTCGTTAAGGGAAACAATTCTCTATACAACACACTCTACCATTTGGTTTAAGGTAATGCTGCTTTTGAGCAAGACACATTTGTTTCAAAATCATTTTTTTTTTAAATAGCCGAAAAAAGTTGCATTTAACTTCTTGTAGCCTTCTTGTTGCAACAAGAACAAGTTTACGTTGGCATTTATTGCATTAACTTGACTATGCTGCCAAAGTACTCTTTTTTGCATGGTTTCAATATCATGCATGATGATGTGACACCCAATTCTGTCACGCTTCATGGAAACAGCATTATTGGTTGAAAGTGAGAGTTAATGTGAGAAAGTGAGAGAGAATCTGTGAAATGAAATCATGGATACTCTAAACCTTCAGATGAACATGTAAAACTCAGGAGCATACAAACATGATTTTCACAATAAGACAGTATTAGTAGAGATCTTACTGCACATTTTTACCGGGGCATGGAACTTGAACGACCAAGGGTAACGGATCGCAAAGCTTAACAATTTTACGCGATGCAGTGCACTGTTAACCTGTGTTTTGTTTCCATGTTGAAAATATGGATTTTGATCAATGACTCGTTACCTTAGTGTCTTCTGGTGTAAAAAATGGCATATGGTCCATTTTTCAAATAAATCCGTGAAATTTGTTCAATTTTAACACAAAATCGCTTTACAAGTTGTTGAAAAGAACGGTGGACGCAGCACTTTTAATCCGACAATGTCTTCATTTAAGTCATGGCAATTCATTTAATAATGAGAAGGGGGCTAAATCATGTTTTAACTGTGGAACATGCACTGATTTAGAATAGAGAAAAATGATATAAGTAAACGTGGAAGCATGTTGGGATTTCACAAAATACGCAAGTGCAACTTTTTTTCTCCAGTTTTGAAAAAATGATTTTCAAACAAATAAGTGTTGTTAGAAAACGACAAAAAGCTTTGTGACGTGGGTTTCGTGCACAAGTGTGTCTCGAAACAGAAACATATTTTATGCAAAAGAAAAGTATTCAAAATGGAGAGTTCTATCATAACAAAGTCTAGTCATCCATGGGGGAAACTTATTTTTTGGTGACCGTTTATTATGTAGATCAACTAAATTGATGAATATTTGGAAAGTTTCAAGTAAATATCTTATAAACTTTCGGTTTTATTATACAGAAACTTAACTTTTTACCATGAAAACTGAAGAAACAAAATTACTAAAGTTACATGCCTTGTTCTCATTTTTTTCTCCTTTCCAACGAATTCAGCTAAGAAAATGTGGCAAGACTTTAAACAGAATGTTTTTCAAGTAGCATTAAAATTCTTTGCCTCGCGGATTTCAACAATGTCAGTGCGACGATGGATATGGGACTTTATGGAATCACAATGATTTGTAATGCTTAATTGTAAACGTCAGAAACCTCTAACAGCCAAGTTTTGAAATTATGTAGAATAAGAACACAAGTAGATATTTACTTGATACTTTCCAAATATTTCTCTAACTCGAACACAAAAATATTGAACACCCCTCGTACTACCCAACTGCCACCAAAAGGGTGCTTTTCATTGTGACAAAACTGAGTGCCTTTCCTATCATTACACTATTCATCCCATTCCAATCTACCATATTCCATGAAAAATGTCACTGTTTTTCAACATGTCAGTGACATATGAAACTTCTCAGACTGAAAATTTTGCGTTCTTTATGATTACAGGGTTTTCTATATTTTCTAGTATATCGTATATTTTTATTCAGGTATTGATTTTCTGTACATACTTTGCCGGTACCATTAAGTTATTTCATACCCGCAAGAAAAAAAGGTTAAACTACTTTGATAATGTTTTGATTTAACGAATTTGTTAGATCACATGAATTTGAAATGATGAATGGATACGGAATACTATGCGTATTAATTAAATAAATGAAAACTGATACATGATAACACTTGCCATAAATTTAATAAAATCGTTTTAGAAACGAAAGCGACAGTAATAACAAACTATGTTGGGAATATTCGGACTTAAAGTAGACGGTGAAAGCAAGGTGAACGATCACTCTGTGTATTTTGCCAGAGGCATTTTTGACCAGTGTCATTGAATGCGTTTTATGATATCCATATTAAGGTGTAAAAGAAGCCTCTAGCGAAATACAATTGACCAAAATCGAAGAACCAAATTAAATCAATGTTAGTTAAGCAGAGCGTTAGAAGTACGAATTAAGTTATACGAAATAACCAGAAGGAGTTCTGTTAAGATCAGTCAAAGCAAATGCATACAGCTGTCATCATATTGATCACGTTTTCATATTTTA
>JXSR01S073237.1:76977-89621 GCA_000969725.1 Ophiothrix spiculata
TGCCATTACGGAACGCCACGTCCTAACCCTAGGTCCGATTTTCACAAAAATGGTCTTAAAATAAGCGCAAAGCTTTAAGAAAAAAAGTCAAGAAGTTTCAGCGCGAAAAAATAACAACCGGCGGAGGTATAAAAAAAATTCGGAGGGGGGCGAATTCCGCCCCCCCCCCGGCTCTTTTAGGGTTAAACAATGAAGAAAAATATGGTGCGCAGTTATTACTATCTAACTAAACAATACAGTGAAAGCTACCATGATAATAATCTCAAGAGTTTCAAGTGTCCACAGGAACTGATCTAAAATGAATGGTGTGTTTAAAAAAAAACCTTTGTCGATTACTTATATCGTTCGCACTCGAAATTCGCAGGGAATTGAACTGGTTATATAGGATAAAGATAAACAAATATACAGAAAATCTAAAAGGTACCACAAATTGTTCAAATCAATATTAGCTTTAACGCACCTGGTTAACTTTGAGAAGATAATCGTTTTAATCAAACTCTTTTTTCTCAGAAAATTAAAGCGCATACTCTTTTGCACAGATATTCAATACATCACAACACCTGTTTGTAACGCTATTATCTCTTCAACGTCTTACGAAATATCAAAGTTTTTTCTTTTCTAAATGGATAAAATGGTAAATGGTAAATTTATATGTAATCCGGATAAATTCCTTTTCATATGACACCGCATCCCACGTATATTGTGGAATTTAATGAAACAATTTATTCAGCTTCTGAGATTCTTAAACTGTTACTTCAAATATCAAATGTGTCAACCAGCTATACGCTTGTTTGAAATATTCATCTGTTTATTCTTTACTTCAGTTATATGAAATTGCTAGTTTTATATAGTTTATGGTGGTGTTCAATAAGTTTGTGACCTGAGTTGGAAGGAGTCGAGCTTTGCACTTTTTATTAACATGTTTTGTATTTAGGTCAACAAAATTGATTATTAATTTGGAAGTTTTAAATTAATACCGGACAAAGTAGATACTTAGTACATTTTGTCATGTGAAGCAAACGACCAAATTTCACAGATAAAATCATTTTCATTCTGTGATACATGATTTGTTTCCTTTTTAATTAGCAATGCAATTCATTTATGCGTGATTCATTACTTATTTTCAGCTTACCTTTTCCTTTTATTCTTTCTTTTATATCTAAGGAAACTTTGGAAATCTGTACTGCAAATTCAAAATAAGTGCAATACATACAGGTTTTGTAACGTAAATGTCAAATACTGCGATTAGAGTAGTAGGGACGGCAGAAGGAACCCTCTACAGTGAATGCACCCGCAAGCGACATGAATTATTTGGAGCTTGCGTAATAACTACTTGATTTCGACGACGTGACGTTAACTTACTGGTTTATATATCTGCGACAGAATATCTTCGTAAAGCTGACAACTTTTTTCACTTAACTTGATAATCGAATCAAATTATATATGAGCCCCAATCCTAAACGAGGTATTCTTAGCATATTGTGTTTTACTGTTGGAATTCACGTTATACTACTTTAAAAGAGCTTTAATAGCAATCAAAATGGAACACGTAAACGGCTTAATGAAATCATCAAGCTTACTTTAAAAACCAGAACAATTACGGCAATATAAGTAAGAAAATCACCCACTGGAAACGTTGAAAAAAATGTTAAGGTATTTCTAAGAAACTTGTATACAAGAGATAACTTGTTTGTTTACTATAATTCATCAGTATCGTTCAACAGTATTGAAATTGTCAAACAATAATAAACTAAATACTTTGGTGTAGTGTTATATACAGGGTGTCCAAAAATTCACTGCATATTTTAAAATGTTAATAACTTTAAAACCAAGATTCATATTGCAACTCCAGACAAATGTATTGAAAGAGGAGAGTTGAAGAATTGATTTAGTATCAAACATGATGCAATCAGCAACCTCCTAAGATAACAAGATCGTGTAAAAGTTCAAAATGGTTGAAACGCTGTACCATTTAGTGTTGTCATCACACTGTTACTAAACGGCAAAACAGATATGGCTTCATCAGTGTTTTCATTAAATGATCATATCATTTAAAACAGACAAAACTCTGACCCCTTTTCCTAATGATTTATGTCTGCCCGTTATTTTATTTGCAAGTGGCCGCAGCCAGAACGTTAAAAACCCTGGCCTATTCCAGAGCTGAAAAAATACATTACCAGTGAAATCAGGAAGCCCAACACATGCACAGACGTTATCCATAATGTTGTCATTAGAGTCAGATAATATAGAAATCTACAAAGAGGCATATAGAACCTATTCTGAAATACTAAGCAGCTTGATCTTGACAAATGTAATTAAATTACCTCTGTGAGTGACACTTTGTTGTGTCTGTTTTGGGGGAAATGCTGTTATGCACTATCTACATTTAAGTATTCTTGAAATATGGTTTGTCTTTGACAATAAAAAACCCCATAAAATGAGGATTTTCTAATTATAAGGAAAAATATTGCTTCTGGTTGTGTGTGGGGATGTCTGTGTGTGTGGTGTATGCGGTATGTGAGTGCCTTGGGTGACTTATAACTTGTTTCTTCGTTTAATATTTGTTTTTGTTTGTAAAGTAATTTTTTTAGTGCTTTTATGTCAGGGGGCACAGCAATATACAGGCTTTTGCTTATCGTTGTGCCTCCTCCATCTCTTGTTGCTCATCTTTTGTTACTTTGTGTTTGGAAGATAAATACATGAATTTAATTAAATTAAAAATTAATTAAATTAAAATTAAATTAAAAACTGAAATCAAACTTTCCTTGCTAACAATGTCAAACTTGTTTCGCTGTCTAGACCAATAAAATATTCATAAATAATCCTTCTGTTTTGAAAAATTATTCCTTCCCAAACATATGAGTCACACATTATTTTTTTTTATCTTAGTGTGAAGTGGGTAATTTAGACTAAAATCTGATTTCTAAAATGAGTAATCGCATCATGCTTAGTACCAAAATAATTCTACAAGTATCCTCTTTCAATACCTATTACTTCAGATGCAATGCAAATCTTGATTTTAAAGTTATTACCATTTAAAAATGTGCCGTTTATCTTTGGACAACATGTATAAGCGCATTTCAAGATTTTTTTTTTACATTGGTACAAAGCTTCACCTTTATTTCGTATTACATTTTAACATCTGCAGTTCACATAAAATAAAGCTCACATGTTATATAGTCTTTCATTACAGAGGTAGCATTTCTATGACTCTTCTTTTATAGGCCAATATAATTTAGGGGGCTGACATTTTCTTCGGAAGGGGGTGGGTCCCAAATATACTGGGGGGTTCATAGATTTTTTGACATGGAAATAGGGGGGATCACAAAAATATTTCATCAAAAGTAGGGGGTCACAAAATATTTCATGGTTAAGTATGCACGAAATCGCACCATTTTGTGTCCTATTTCAAACGATTTCCGAAGCTAAGGGGCCACATCCCCCTCAGACTCCCCCTGCATGAATTGTCAGAACAGACTGAAAACATTAAGTCACCGCCCCCCTGCGATATTCGAAGTCAAATTTCATTCAGTTGATTCTCATTCCTTCAACATGTTGCGGGGTCACAAAATAATGGGTCGTGTTGGTAGGGGGGGTCATCAAATTTTCAGCTCTCGGATAGGGGGGTCATGAAAAAAATAACCGAGTCTCTCCGCTTTTTTGGGACCCACCGCCTTCCGAAGAAAATGCTAACCCCCTTACAGTTATTCAAATATTTTTGTCTACATAAAATGATTAGATGTCCTCTTTGAATTCAAAACAATATGGTCTTTGTTGATACAAACTATGCCTATACCAAGCAAGCTTGCAAGCCATGATTTGACACCAGATTGTGTTTAAGATTACCCTAATATCATTCATTCATGCTTTCAGTTTAAATTTCCAATTCATTCTATACTGGGTAGCTTGAAAGAATTGAAGCCAATATAAACAGGTAATTTCAATATCAGTTAAACTCAATATATATATATATATATATAAAAGGAATGGTGTCATTGTAAATTTTAAATCTACTATTTTTCGATAAAATGACTTACAAAAGGGCGTTAGACCATGTTTTTTCCAGAAGTGTTTGGTCATGATTGCTTGAGATATCATTTATATAATGTATTTAGATGTACTGGATTAGTGTATAAATATATTATTTAGAATGTTGATAGCGTAAATGTAAGTTGTTCTATTTTCTTTTTATGGTATTTAAAAAGGATGAACAAAACAAACATTGAGGGACATTTTGAATACAGGAAGGAACAATAAAAGTAGAAAAAATATTAAAAAATGGCAATATGTTATCACCCCAGACCCACAATGTAGATAAATCAAAGAAGATAAGCATTTATTACAATATCCAGACCCGTCAGCCTCGAATCGAGGCTAAGAGAGTAGCGCGATTGCAACAGATGTAAATAACATAAGTATCCATTTTTCTTTAGTTGAAATGCAAGACATACAAACAAGAATAGCAGACTATTCTATATGTCAATCATCAGGCATGCCATTCTCCTATATATCCCTGTACAACCATTATTCCTTGTTTTCATTAACGCGCATGATTACAAGATTATATCTGAGTGGCTCCCACGTTCTGTAAGATTCTCTTGATCATTTTCTATTGGTTAATTTAAAAGATGAATGGTTTATAATGCAACTCTAATAAGTGACAATTTGTAATATAAAAATATATATTGGTGGCCATTTTGGACTTCATTTTGAGCGTCATTTTAAATTTGAAACATGTTTACAACTCAAATTAGGTATAATTGGGTCACTTGTTTACTTTAGAAATCGTTTTCCATGGACTATTCTGAATATTAGTAATGCTTATAATTCAGTTTAAATGCCACCATAGTGTATTTTTGAGCTACACAATTGTATTTTTGCGGCTATTTTGGAATTCATTATGGAAGCTGTTAGGAGCTATAACATGTAAACAACAGAGTTTAGGGAGGAGAGGGTCTGTAGCTACCCTCAAAGCCATTTTGCATTGTTTTGTTTTGTTGTTTTAATTTTAGATGTTACTGTTTCAATGTCATTCTAGCCCAAATTTGAGCGACAACAGTGTTTTTGGCGACCATTTTTGATCTGATTTTGGGCACCATATAGACCATCACCCCTAAGACCATTCCTATAATTGTAAAAATATTCATACTCCAGCCGATGATGGGGTAAATCCACAGAATCGGACGGACAATCTGAACTCAGAACGAAGCCATGTATGATATTACCTTACTTGGCCTCCTTCTGAGTTCCGATTCCCCGTCCGATTTTGTGGATTTACCCCATCAACGGTGTAAGTATGTCAATTATAGAAATGGTCTATTGCATTTGGAATGTGTGAATAACACGATCTGACCAAAATGTTCTTGAAACCCAATATTCATACTGATTAAAAATGATAATAGGCGTTTAAAGGCTTGTTATAGTGAATGTTTCTGAAAATATGCTATTTTGCGGCCAGTTTGCTCGCCATTTTAAATTAAAAACATATATATCACCTTATTTAAATCCCAATGTGTTTGTTAAACTCCTTTGATTGAGGAAAGTTGATATTGAAGTAGCTTACATGTGTCTTTAATCGTTTTTATATATTCAAACCATGTTATTTACTTATTCCTCACGGTCACACAGGCCACTGGTGACACGGTAAACAAGAAGATTTAGATAGCTAAGGGTCATTGCTAAGAGAAACATATAACAGATACTTGTGCTAACGGGTATTGGTGGGGTTATGGTGACCCCTTGAAGAAAAGTATTTGTATCCATTTCTTTTAATGACCTTTTGGTATATTAGATACCGTATACAAAGTTTCATGCTTTCTTTAAAAACTGAACATCTTAGCTATTCCGCTATAATGGTTTATACAGAAGTTCGAGAGTCGTCTGTCTTGGTACAGAGCCATTTGTCGTTCCTCTATTCTTCTTACAGCGAAGTAGGTGAGAACAGGAATAATTGGCTTTACTTCGGTGTCATTTTTTTCAGTAAATCTAAGTAGAATCACATCAGGGAGAAAGACATTTCATTTGTTTTTATCGGATATTGTCTGTGAATTACTGGTACTTCTGGTTATTTCAGACGGTCTATCTTCAGGATAGATATCACGCGTCAGTACTCTCCCTCTTTGGAATACAAAATCGCATAAACATTTCAAAGCAATCCATTTGACGGTTAATAATTCACATCTTGTAACGATTAAATTACACCATTTACTATTTCGCCTTAACTTGTTTATCACCTGTCGTTTACAAGATAATTAGAGAGAATTAGAGCATACCGGGTGTCCCAGAGAAAAGGTTTACAATCTTTGGGTGTAACTTTCTTTGGTTTAACGGTATGTCAGAGAGTGTATAAAATAAGAATATAATAGCATTTTTAGTCCATGAATTGAACTTCAAGATGCCGTTTATTTCAATTCAATCGGTTGTGTTTTATCGAAAAATTTTGGTGAATTTGTGTCTGGTCCATTTTTTTTTTCAGCATAAAAAAGAGAGCATTAGTGTAGGAAGTATTGGAAACCCGTTCCCATTTTATTAGTAAAAGATAAGTTGTACACATAATCAAAATTTAATGTCCAAGCTTTCGGACAAACATGCCTTGCATTTTTTCCGGCACCATTTTGACTCTGAAATTCAAGGTCAAAGGTATTAGGCAATAAAATGGTAAATATGTTCTGATTAAGTTTTAGTGCATGTCAAATTCTTCCCCTGGTCATAAGAAGCAAAAAAGTCAATTACACAAAATTTGTATGATTTTCCAAAATCATTAAAGTTCGTTGACCTTTAGGTAACGGGGTCAAATTTTCAAATTGCTCCGATTTCAATGAAAATGGTGTCAAATTAACCGGGGTATCATATTGTTTTGAAAAATATATACTACGATGCATCTACTATGCCAGACCTTCCAAAACAACGGGTCAAAGGTCAAGTGCTATACAGGCCTATGGGCTTTGAACCTTGAACCCTTAATATATCCATACCTGGATATCTTGAAAGTGCCAAACTATACATTTAATGAATCAGCATGTCACTCCCTATAATTTTCGTTGAAATCGGAGCAATTTGAAAATTCGACCCTATTACAAAAGGTCAACGAACTTTGAATTGTTTTGACCCTATCTCAAAAACGGAACATCATACAAAGTTTTTGTAATTGACTTTTTTGCTTCTTACAACCATAGAAACAATTTGACATATATATTACAACTAAATTGGATTATTTTTACCATTTTCGTGCTTAATACCTTTGACCTTGAATTTCAGGGTCAAATTGTAGTTTGAAAAGGCATGATTGTCTGAAAGCTTGGACCTTCTACTTTTATTTCATGTACATCTTACCTTTTACTAACAAAATGGGAACGGATCTTTATATTTTTACATTTAATCCTGCACTACATGCACATAAGTAATTAGATAATATTGTCACGGTTTAGTGAGCAGATCACGGACAATGAACTTTATCCAAGGGGAAATTACAAAATCCTTTTTGGTATCTATAAAAAGTACATCAGGACCCAAAGGTCAAATTACATGCAAATTGACAATGAAACTAAATAAAACTCGTAATATTATACAGAGAACACATAAAGGCATGCGAAATATATACAAATATTAAAAATATCAATCAAAAAAACATTTTAACTAACAATTATTAACTGAGGTCAATAAATCAATAAAAGAAGGGTGATCAACATTGCACTTGGTAAAAACAGACAAAAGAGGACCAGATATCAATCAACCCGTATGTTGCATTTTCGCTGTAAAAAGGGCGAGGATAACTCATTTAACAATTCAATAAAAATGGGACAGAACTGTCCTGAAAACGCTTGGTTTTTGTACGCAGTTTAGACAGTTTATGCGAGGTGCGTAACCTGCGACCGTGTCTCTCGATCTCACACCTTGTAGGACGGATAGGGCATTTAGTTTGATCATTTTAGGCAGCCCTTCAGCAAACCTGCGGCAATGCTGAATCCTCCCTTCATGGAGTGAGTCAAGATTGCAAGTTACCAGTGCCTCATTATAAGAATTATACTCACCACCCAAAATAATCCTACACATTCTCGTGACATTTAAAAAACGTTTAAAAACTTGAAATTAGGGAAAACATCTTTAATAATTTAACATATTGAAGAACTTATTGAAAATGTAGGCCTAATTATTAAACGAGCACCCAGTCATACAAAATCCAAGACAAACTAAACATATTCGAGAAAAATATCAGCTTCGTTGTTTTTTTCTTTTGCAAACATATATTTGCTATAACTGTTACAGTTTCTCTCGATATACATGTTAATTTTGACATATCTTTCCTATGCCTTTTTTGTAATTTCCAAGAAATTTGACATCTTAAAGAAAGAGTTATAAATTTCAACTTGTTTGAAAAGCGTTTGGTATCCGTTGACCCATTCTAATGCTAAACCAAACCTAAGAGAATCTAAAACCGTGTTCAATATCTTCTCATTCATAACTTTGCCATAAGGTGAAACTATATAGTAAAAAGGTTTCTGTGCACCGATTTCACGTTAATCCGTAGGCATATTTATTCAAGGTTGTTTATTTTCTTCTGAGCCAGTACATGCCAATTGTACCCAACCCTTAACAATATCCTGTCGATATTAGAGATCTCTTAATTAGTAACTTCAGGTAATAACGAAAAACGCGTTATATTATTAGGTCGATGTCCTTGCTTCGGGCTGACCTATATATTTTACCCTAATGACATTTTCTAATAATATATTTTCATTTGTTTAATAGTCATTTGTGTCTTTCTTGGTAACAAACAACCCGAACGACCTTAAATCAGTGTTAAAACGAAAAGAGCTGCGAATTGGACATTTTCTGAATACTTACCTTCTTTATAATAAAAAAAGGACCCCAAAATGGCATTTTTGCATCAACAAATTAAAATCTTAATTCCGCAACGTTTTAGTTTTTATTTTCTCCTTCATTGAAAAAAGAATTTTGTTACGTATCTTTGCTATTTTGAGACCCGACACAAAAATCCAGATTTGTGCAATGTCTTTTGTCTCTAGTGATATTGGTTGTCATACATGCATACCCCAAAGTTGAAGTCCTTAGTTTGTTTGATCAATTTTTGCCGGTTGTTATTTTTCCGCACTGGAAATTCTTATAAGATTAATCATTTACACCGAAATCCAAAAAAAAATCGAAAAAGCCACAATACAAGTATGGTAAATACAAAAGCAATAAAATGACTAATATTATTCGTTACGTGACCTTTGAATGCAATATTATCTATTAATTTCGAAACTGAGACGGTGTACCTTTAATAGATCGGATATTGTATCAGAAACTGACACAAAGAAATCCGATTCTTAGATAAATTAACTATAGAAAGTAAGTATTTAGGAATATACAGTTTTAATGATTTTCAATTTTTACAATGGTGGTAAAATGCATGAGGATTGGTATTTTAGTATTTATTACATAATACTCACTTGCATAATCGATGTGATGTATATAAATTCAGGTTAAGCTTAATATCTCGAAAGCAAAAAATCGGGGTCCGCTCGCCAGTCCGACGACTCGCTAGTCCGAAATGTCGCTAGTCCGAAGGCTCGCTAGTCCGAAACGTTATTCAATGGGGAAAATATAACCTTGAAAAAGGCTCGTTAGTCCGAAAAAACAGCTCGCTAGTCCGAAGGTTCGCTAGTCCGAATATAAAAATAGGCTCGTCAGTCCGAATTTTAAAAGCAACTCGCTAGTCCGAATGTTAAAAACGGCTCGCCAGTCCGAATTTAAATAACAGCTCGCTAGTCCGAATTTCAAAATAGGCTCGCAAGTCCGGATTTCAAAATAGGCTCGCTAGTCCGAATTCTGAAATAGGCTCGCTAGTCCGAATTTTGAAAACAGCTTGCTAGTCCGAATTTTGAAAAACTGTTATAGAAATATGCACACATATTGTCATATTCGGACTAGCGAGCTGTTTTTAAAATTCGGACTAGCGAGCCTATTTCAGAATTCGGACTAGTAAGCCTATTTTGAAATTCGGACTAGCGAGCCTATTTTGAAATTCGGACTAGTGAGCTGTTATTTAAATTCGGACTGGCGAGCCGTTTTTAACATTCGGACTAGCGAGCCTTTTTCATTTTTCGGACTGGCGAGTCTAAATTAAAATTCGGACAAGCGAGCTGTCGGACTGACAAGCCGTCAGACTAGTGAGCTTTCGGACTAGCGAGTTGTCGGACTAGTGAGCTGTCCCCAAAAAATCAACAGAGCAATGTCTATGTCTGGATGAATTATGGAGAAAAAGGCATCAGGTTACATACTTACTGCTGGATCTGCAGTCTGATCTTTTATTGAAGATGCAGATAATGGTCTCTAATGTTGCTAGAAGAAAATGTCAACCCTTTTGAGGCAGTCTCAAGGTCAACATACTATATTTACTTAGGAAAACACTTAAGAATAGACACTGATTTTTTCACACCACTGACACACATACAAGCAGTGCATGCCTCAAACAAAAAAAAAGTGGACAATTTGTTTGGTAAAACGTTTAAAATTTCTTGCAAAAAAATTAGCACAAAGTTGTCTGTTCATATTTTTTTAAACACTAAAAGAACACTATAATCCAAATCATCATTCAAAACAACATTTCCAGTTCTACGTTACGGTGTAAAATTTTCCTGTAGATCATTTCAGATGTTCGCTACTCATTGTGTTGTCTTAGAGCAGACTCTAACAAACTACAGCCTCTTGTTGGAAGTAAAATTTCAAATTAAATTTAGTTGCAGTATTATTTAATTTCAAAGCTTTTCCTAATTTGATTTTTTTGTTTTATTCTATGTATTTCAGTATGATATTAGAATAACTTGAACTTAATTAAAGTACATTCTATAAAACTATTCATTTTTGTATTAATCAATTTTAAGACGATTCGTTTTATCTCGTAACAAAGAAAAAAAAATCTAATGTATGGAAGAAAATAGCTCAGTGTATTTCACTTGAATAAATTGAAGGGATTGTGATTCATTTGAGAGCGATTGTAATTAAATTTACCAGTTGTCAAAACAGTCGTTGAACCTATAAAATGCTAAATGCTCGAGGGTGAAATATGACCTGTGTTTAACTTCATTAACAGCTTAAAGCGTACAATTTGTTATCCAAACCACATTTACTATTTGCTTGCTCTTTTTCGTTGTGTTGTTGTGATATGTAAGTAAAATAGACTAATTTAATTTGACATCTTTTCTGTTTGTAGTCATACTACCTAAGTACTAGATTTTACAACGTACTGTATTCTGAATTACATACTGTTTGGTTATTTTCTCTATTGCATTTCGATCTATTATTCGAATATAACTCGAATATTGCTTAATTATGACGTTAATGGTTATAAGAACTATATGAGCAATTTTTGTACCTACATTAATTTCTTAATTACGTTTTTTAAACTTGTTAAAGAAGGCAAACATGTAATGACTTATTGTTAGAATCAGTATAAGCGTGAAGCAAAGCAATTCTTTTTAGCTACAAATATCAATCTTGACAACTATGGTTAAAAAGGTGTTGTATGTTACTAAAAGTATTAAATGCTACGATTTATAGTGTAGGTTGTAATCTATTTATTTATTTTATGGCATTACTCGATTTCTATAAGAGGAGTTATATTGTAAAACATATGATTATTGCCCAGGGCAGTCCTACCGGCTTTCAAAATATATGGGTAAAAGGTGACCAATTCGTTGTTGGTGGGGTCATTTATTAAACAGAACGATCAAATTGGGTTATTCAAAGTCAATTTCGAATGAAATAATAAACCTAATTTAAATATTTTCGATATTCTAAAAATCGCTTATCTTAAAAATGTAGTTAGGGGTGGACATAAAATCGACATGTTAAGTATAACAGGACGTCGTTTAGTGTAGGTTATCTAGAATCAGGAGAATGGATGAAAGACGTCATAAAAATATCAGGTTGACTGCAAAAAGAAAGAAAATGACAGTATAATATCTTTTAAAGTTAGTTGAATCTTTAAGGACACAAGAGCAGGATATTAATCCTTAGCCTGGTATTTTTGGCATTTGCGTTATGTAACAGTATCCACCATATGAATCCGGTCAGTTTGTAGTTTATATAACTTTCGCCAAGACTACGTCATACAGAGATTACTATGGACGTCACTCGGCTCCCAACTCAACACATATGTGGTACACATGCTCATTCTAAAAATCAAGGATTAAGGGTAAAATTTTAACTTTCAATGAGGACCACGATTTTTTGATTAATATATGTATTTTACGCATGTGACTCCGTGACCTCTGAATAATTACATTGAGTGTTTGTTGTTTGTTTCATGCATGTGTTATATTGTCATTGAAAAGAGATGTTTAAAAGTCTAGTACTTTAAAATTTATGCGATAGCCCTTAACCAAAGGTCAATGCCAGTCAATGTCAAAATGTTATTTCACAGTCAAATACCAAAATTGATCAAAAAGTCGACCCGGGTCATCCATGGTCATTTCAAGGTCATTGCCATAACTTGTGACCCCTTAATCCTACAAAAACCAAACTTGGGCAGTTATAGATAGCCTAGTTTAAGGGTACGAGGAATCCACATGCTCAGGAAAATGTGAATCCGAACTATTTTTCAATCATGAAAAGATAAATAGTTTCCACTGCCTTTGCGG
>JXSR01S073238.1:61244-74967 GCA_000969725.1 Ophiothrix spiculata
ACCCAAAAGCACCAAATTACGTAAATATAGGTTGTTTTTTTGCTCGGGCGCAGACGCGCGAGCTATATAGTATTTACTTCTGAGATGTCAATGGGGAAATTTCGGATTTGAAAGAAAGCCTGAAAATATTAAATACCGACCGACTTCAGTTGAGTTATATTGATCTCAGTAGCAATAGGAATATTATGTAATAAAGAAAATATAAAATTTGGGTTCTGTCTTCAAAATTGTGTAGTATTGAGCACAAAGTCAGTGGTTTCCTTTTCTCGGCCCAGGCTAACATTGCACATGCGTAATCTTGAAAATGCGATCCTTTACCTACCTCACTGAGCTATATACCTGAAGGGGAGAAACAATGCATGTACGTGTACAGGACGGTTTGCAAACACTTGTATAGTATAAAAAAAGGTAAAATAAAGTTTTTAATATGACAGCCATTGCAACATCATTTCCCCACTAGTAACACCTCTTACAATCTCATTGCGCAAGCCACATTGGTGTTTGGCACCAAATTGTGCCGTAATAAAATACTGCACAAAATGCTTGCAAAAGTGCTAAAACCTTTTTTTTTTTGCTTGTCACTTTGTCAAAACCACTAAAATTAGTTTAGGGTCGACCAAAACAAAATGTTTTCCTCCAAAGGTCCAGTTTTTGAAAATCCGCACCTCCCTTGAAAAAATCCTGGCTACAGGCTGCATAACTAAATACACACATGTATCTTGCAAAGGTCGTGCATGTAAACATTGCCATTTTGTTAACCACTTCAACAAAGACTTTCACTCACGAACAATTGCTGTGCATTTAGATAGGAAGCCGTCTACATATCCCTGCCTCAGCAGTAGTTTGTATTTTCATTAATGTATAAAGTGTTCTAATCATTTATCATGTTTTTGCGCTTAGAGATATGCGCTAAGTATAGTTTTTGCGCTTTAGAAATTGTTATTATTGCTGTTATTTTCAATTGTAAATTTTTTACCGTCTGACGTCCATTATGTTCTCAATTAGATATTGCCTCTGCGGCAACTTTATTGAGTATATATTTAGATGTAGTATAGAGAAGCGCTGATAGTGATAGAAGCTCCAGGCAGCGCGTCAGTCTAGACATTACCAGACCAACAAATACAATGTTAATAGTGAGTTGCTATTTGGAATGCGCTTCCCTCAAATAGAGGAAGGGTTTGATAATTATAGAGTAAGGGGAGAATTTGTTTTGATTTGCGAGAATCAAAATTGATTGAAACAGTGACAATTACTGCACATGACGCTCAGATTCACCCTATATGAATCACACCCGAAATACCCAATACTGGGCTGGAATACCCCACATCTCAGTTCTATTCAAATTTTATCAGGTGTAAAACAAAGTGACAAAATCGCTATTCAGTATCGAAGTGATTACGTAACTCACCCAGTTACTGGATCACGCACATCACCTGACAACAGTTAGTACAATAAACTTTTGTGTGGTGATCAGTTTGTCCCATCAAGTTCGTTACGTGTAATCCGATTATTACCCAGATAACTGGATCACATTTTCTGGTTTGGAACTATCCACGTACAGACTTAATGTACGTAATGATATGTCAATGGAGTAATTGTTTATTATATCTGGATGCTACGAGAATCATTGCAAGAATTTATCCTCATATTGTCAACAAATTTCTAGCCCTGGTATATTGACTTCTACTAGTTTCCTCCAACCATATCCACATGTTAGTTCACTTAGATGAATGTGATAAACAAATAGGAAGTTTGAGTGTAGAGGGCCACAGCTTTTGGGCTCATAATCCCTGTACGCTCAAGCTTCACACAGTTGCATGGTACATACACCACTGGTTGACTCTTTAATCATAAATCATTATGATGTATTTGGAGTTCTTGTAATTTAAGGCTACAGTCCCTAAAAACGTCTCGCTCGCCTGAATGTCATGTTTATTGCAAATTTTTACCTACTTACATGTACACCTATCAGGATATCACAATTTTTGGCGTACATATTGAATAAGAGTCTCTAGTTTATATATTAATCTTTACTAGTGATTTCACATCCATTATCAAGTTCAAATGACGCCTAAAGACTACTTCGAAATTGTTGACCCTTTTTCGCCGAAACCTCAACAATTCGACTGGTTTCAAATGATAGATTGTAGGCTTGATATTTCTTATTGAATTACAAACAATATTTTATAAATATGCTGTGTTGATTTTGAATGATAATGAAACAAACCTGCGTTGTTTTGCCCGAAAAAGCGGACGTGAATGACGACTCTGAGTTTGCCCTGTTTGAGCTGTGAATTGCCTGTTTTAAGTATCTACATTATATACATTTTGTTTGATATACGCATTCGCATAATTTACTTACAAATTGAGCATTCCAATGAGGCAAAAATTGCATTTTTTATGTAAACAAAAGAAAAATACGGCATTCTAATGTTTATGTTTTAGATTTTAGTTCACGATTTCAACGCTGCCTTGATAGCTCAGCAGTAGATCCCTCGCTTCCTAATGCATGACTAACCCCTGCCATAATCCATGGTTTGAGTCCCCGCAAATGCAGTGGAAACCATTTATCTTTTCATGATTAAAAAATAGTTAGGATTCACATTTTCCTGAGCAGATGGATTCCCTTTATACCCTTAATTGGTTATCATTGCTCAACAAAAGAAGTGTTTCGTGCATTATGGCTTTATGCTGGACATTGCAAAGTCAATTTCTTTTCATTATTTGTATCAGCATGCATGGTCTAGTGGTATAAGTCCCTGACTCTTAATCACCGGGCATTGAGCTTCATTGGTTCGAATCGGGTGGGCGACGTGTGCAGTGTCCTGTCACCTGGTCCTTGAGCAAGATACCCACCCTCATGTGCTCCTCTTCACCCAGGTATCAAGTGCATACCGGCATTCTTCCGTGCTGGGAAGGTAACAGACTCACGGGGAAGGAGGTGTGGCGATCCCCTCACCACAAATATAACAAAAAAGTGGATTCTGGCCCAATCGTTTCGAAAGAGCAATGGACACTCCGACCTGTGAAATACAGGCCATCTCATTCACCTTTTGTATCAGCGTGCTGACTAAATATTTAACTAAAATAAAATCTTGTGTTTGCACAGATCTGGGTCCATTATTAGAAGATGATCATTTGGAGCTTTCTGAAGCCTTGATGTCCATCAAGTCTGTAAACGTGGCAACGGTCAACCTTGAGTATGATGGCAACCTGATTAAAGAACAGGTATGGAAAGTTGGTTAAAGGTGTAGGATCTTATTTCAACATGCGTACTATTTACTTTAAACTAATTGGCCTTGACCTCTGAAATGCATTTTGTGAGGTTTAACCATTAGGTTTCTTCTTGCTTACTCCTCAGAGGTAAAAGAAAGTATGCAACTCTTGGGATGAGACTCTTATGTAAATACAAAAGAAATGGAAAATAGGTATACCAATCAATTTTACCTTTATTTTATATCTCAAAAACTATAAAGAATTTGAAGGGGAAATTTTGGATTTATAATCAGAAAAATATGGGCTTCAATTTGACATCAAAAAATATACTACTTCCGGTTGAGCCCTGGGGGATGAGAATGTGATCGGAACCTACACCTTTATTCAACAAAAGATAGTTACTTGATTATGTAAAAGATAAAAGGTACTAGACATGATTCCACATGATTATAAAAAGATATTAAAAATGTATTTGAGTAAGTGAAGACATCATAGCATACAAACAAACAAACATGGCTGGCATGTTTTTTGAAGATGCTGAAGCTGCCAATGTCTTCTGTCAAAGCTGTGTAGTGACAAACCTGTAGAGAAACGCAGAGCGCTAGCATTGCAGTTTAGAATATTTTTTCAGCTAGGTGGTTAACACATTATTTGTTGTTCACAACTTGTTAATACGTACGACTTTGTTCTCGTGTTGATCAATTACTCATGGTCGAGTTGACTAACTTGTTACAATTATGCATTATTTGCTCTGTGAATACATGGATGAAAACAACTGTTCATTGTGTTCAACCATCTGAGACCGCCGGAACATACAAAACCCGCATTGACAACAACGGTCTGTACGCTATTCGATTCTCTGCTGCACAGCTGCAAAATTGTTCAGGCGTTTCCTTTGGTTGAAAAAAAGAAGCATAAAGTGGTGATATAACATGATCAATATATGACCACCATAAGAATTTGAAGAGCTTGTTAAACCATAGTTGTATCATCTGACACTTCATGTTGTGTTTGCTATTCTCCACTTTTTGGTTTATTTACTTGTTTCTTTTACAGGGTTTTGGATATCTTGTACCATCCAATCAACCTTCACAAGTGTTAGGTGTTGTGTTCGATTCCTGTGCATTACCTCAATTGAATAGATATGGCATGGACGGCACCACAAGGTTAACTGTAAGTAGAATATTTGAATTTTTAAAAGGAGATAAATCTTAAAATAGATGGAAAACTCCAGTATTTAACACATATACAAAATAATGAAATGTATTTGCAATCCTTTTAAAGCAATAGTCACCTATCAAGCAAGCAAAACATATTTGGCAAAATGTTTTCTCCTAAAATTGACATGTTTCCGTAAACTTGGGTGCCTTAACCCATAACTTGTTGTACTTGATTGACAATGATGAAGAAACCATAGATAAATTTCAATATAAATGGGAAGCAAATTATTCTAGACATGTGTATTTATATAAGAGGTGATCTGTATGATTTAATTAGAAGTTACAGAAATGTTTACCTTGTCTAACATTTTTAACCCCAACAGACCCGTAAGTCTCACTGAATTTCACCAAAAACTAGTTGTGTCTTGTTATTGGTGCAGTGTTGTAGCCAGTCTTTCAAATTTTGTTGTGCACATTTTTTTTTTAATTTTTACTGACAATATGCAAGACTTAATAGTACACCCTATTTGTTTCAAAAACTGACAAATGTTTCAGTATAACCGTCAAGGGCACAAATTTAACAACATAGCCATTTGGCGACTGGCAAATCAAGTGATTAGAGGTGTATTTCGTCATGTGAGTCCAAGAAAGTCATATCTGCAATTGCTGCCGTAAGTTATATTTAATTTACACCTTGTAACAAGAATGTGAAAAATAACTCAAAATGTTCCTGTCTTATGTCAGTGGTTCTTGAAATGGTTCTTCAGGTGACACCGTCACCTGAAGAACCATTTCAAGAACCACTGACCCAAGACTGGAGATCATTCAGTGTGCAATCCAAATTTATAACATAAGGCAGCTATTGCAGATACGACTTTCTTGCACTCACATGACGATTGCACCAGGCAGTCCCTTTATTACTTTGCAATTGTATTGATGTGGGTGGATTTTGGAGTTTTATAGGGTCCTTGTTAGAATTAATCCAAGTCCTGGTTAGAATTCATGCTTGTCATCTTTCTGAAGAGAAATTTGTTAAAGTTGCTGTTAGGCAAAAAAAAAATGCATATGGTTAAAAAAAAATTAGGTTTTCAGGAGATTTTTTGCTTTTTTATTTATTTTTTTCTTACATCAAGAGGAAAAAAATGGAAAAAATTCGGCCGCTAAGCAGCCGGAAAAAAAATGACCTAAAAACGTAATAAAAAAAAAAAAATCCGCGTGCGCATAGCTTTTTTTGACTAAAAAAAAACGCGTAGCACTTAGGGTTTTGGGCTTCAGGAATCTGAGACAGAGTTCTTTTTTTTTTGGCCTAATGAAAAAGTATTTGGTTAGGTAGTAATCACACTTGGATAATAAATGTTTTTTTTTATTGTATCTTAAATGATTTATTCTTCTTATTAATTGATTGTCAATGTTACTTTAATACTCCTGTCTGACTGCCACTTTAAATCAGATATAGAAAATCACATGTAGTATATTTGACTTAACATAGTTAATCTGTCTTGTCTTTGCTTACAGTGCATGATGGGAGGAGCATGGTTTGAACAACTTTTTGGTGATCCCCTTAAAGTTGATTATGATCATCTGAAATCTATTGCAATAGAAACTGTCAGGAACCATTTAGGTATTACAGCAACACCAATTTACTCAGCTGTCAATGTACAAATTAAGTGTATACCAAACTATCAAGTAGGGCATCATCAACTTATAGGTGAGTATTTAGTTTTTTACACTTAAGGGGGGAAAGCATGTTACTCAACTTTGCGTTTTTGCAAGTTTATTTTGTACCATAACTTTTTAACCAAGTGCTTAAAATTACTAAAACTATACATAACCAGAAAGGAATTTTCACAAGGAACGTGATGTTGATTTTTGACCAAAAATCAGTTTTTGAGAAAATCACAAAAAACACATTTTTTGGCCGTTTGGGCTTCCTTGAAAAAATGACTTTTGAATGGGAATTTTGATTAAAAACACCCACTCAGATGTTGCATATTTTTATTTTTTAGGATTTTGTCCAATTTTTTTATTTTCATGCCAAATAAGGTCAAAAATTTCCATATTTGGTCATTTTTTGACCTTATTTGGCATGAAATTCAAAAGGTCAAAATCCTCAAAACTAAAAATGATGCAACATCTGAATGGGTGTTTTAAATTAAATTCTCATTCCAAAGTCATTTAAAAAAAATGTGGGTTTTTTTTTCAGCTTGGATGGAAGCCCAAATGGCCAAAAATGTGTTTTTTGTGATTTTTGGTCAAAAATGACCATCACCATCATGTTTCTTGTAAAAATTCCTTTCTGGTAATGTATACTTTTATTAACTTTAAGCACTTTGTGAAAAAGTAATGGTACAAAATAAACTTGAAAAACGTAAAATTGAGTAATTTGCTTCCCCCCCCCACCCCTAAATTGGAGATTCTGAAAAAACTTCACCAAATGTTGGATCACCATAAAGCTCAATTTGGCAGCAACGCTAGCAGGTCCGTGCCCAATAGGCATGTTCAACACAAGAAACTTGGAGTTGAGAAGCTCGCCACCATCTTGTTGTCGCTCATAGAGCAGAGTTATTGTACCTCCGGATGTGTTTGGAGATCAGCCCAATATCCAGGCAGATTGCATAAATCTTTAGTTAAAGGGACTTGGTCCGATTTTTCAAAATTTAGTTCTCAATGTTTTATGAAAGATGACCACTAAAGAAGTCTTAGTTTCAAATTTCAGCTGAATCGGTCAAACCGTTTTGATTTTATGGGCAATTTTGTATTTCAGAGCCACCTATACGTTTATGTATGAAATTAATTATGGTAACCATAATTAGACAAATGTTCATACATATCTCCAAAACGGAACATAACTCAGCCGTAAAATTTCACACGGGTCATGAGAAAAATATGAGCAATATTTTGGTACCAAAATCTCAAAAAGTTGGAAAAAAAGTTGAACCATGCTCCTTTAACGCATATACTACATGTGCTTTTGTTTCACGCGGATCCCGTGCCTGTGTTTGAAGCAGCGTCTATTGAGACTTGCTCTGATCAAGGTACACATATTTTCCCAATTATCCATTGTGAAGACCCTCGAAGTGTGGCATGTGAAGCCGTAAAATGCAGGAGGTACATGAGCAACAAGATGGCTGTCATCCCATACGAATTTCAAATGATTGCATGCACCGCTTCTCTTTAATAATTGCTTTGGTTCAACTTGAGTTGTCTTCTGGCATTGTTTCTCCAAAACAAAGTAAAGATGCAAAAAGACATGACATTTTCTGTGCCATCATTTGTGACCATCTTTGGGAAAAAATCTTACATTTAGTTTTTTGAAATGAAACTTTGCTGGTGATTTGAAGAAAAAATATAGTGCAAAATAATGTTTATTACCTTGCCACAGCTCATTCTTGGCACATTTACATTTCGTCATGTGAGAGCAAGAAAGTCGTATCTGCAATGGCTGCTCTAAGTTATTTTTATGTTATACTTTGTCACAAGAATGTGAAAAATCCTCAGATTTTAAGAACCACTGACCCAAGATTGGAGATCAGACAGTGTGCAATCCAAATTTATGACAAATGGCAGCTATTGCAGTTACGACTTTCTTGCACTCACATGACGAATTTTGTCAATGTATGTTTACTTCAATTCCAAACAACTTTTGGTTGTTTTTTGGAACCAAATCTGCTTACCCCAACATTGCTATCCATGGCGGTGTAAAAGCGACAACGTTTGGGATCTCCAACGCTGGGCTCCGACATCTTATCCAAAATAAGATGCTAATCAATCTAAGCACTTGATTGGCTTGTGTCCTGACGGCATTTGTTTTGAGCGACTGCGTCAAACACATAACATGCGTGGCGCATTCAGTGGTGATTGCATGAATTTCTTGGAAAGTGTAGATAAATGTGGCGCATCATGCAGAAGTTGCACATATGTGACCCGTCATATCGAAAGGTACCTTAAGGGTCCCAAAATTAAAATTGATTTTTTGGTCTCATCTGAAAGATTATATTTTAAGCTTTAATATGACACCTTGCTTTTAGTTATTGGATGTTCGATTGCAAAGTTACATTCAAATTGGTAAAAGGCATCAAGCTGATTCAGAAAACTATAGTTCTGAGAAAATCAAGTTTAAAGTTTCTGTACTGGTAAAACTTGAATGGAGAAAGGATTTGTATCTTGTTTTTCAACAACTTAATCTTATGTTTTGGATGTTGGAGCTTGATTAATATGATAGAGTACACTTCAAAGGTAACATTTCTGATGAAATTAGAAATTCGACCTTGTAGGTGATTTTTGACTATGCTCAGCTGCAATGGCCGGTATCTCGTAATTTACTATGCCGGTATTAAGGTACCTTTCGATTTGATGGGTTACATATAAACATTGCCATTTTGTCAACCTCTTTACCAAAGCCTTCCAGTCACAAACGATTGCCGTGTAGTTTTTGTTTCACGCGTAAAAAATCTTACATTGAGTTTTTTGAAATGAAACTTTGCAGGTGATTTGAAGAAAACATATAGTGCAAAGTAATGTTTATATTATAACCTTGCCACAGCTCATTCTTGGCACATTTACATTTCGTCATGTGAGAGCAAGAAAGTCATATCTGCAAGGGCTACCCTAAGTTATTTTTATTTTATACTTTGTCACAAGAATGTGAAAAATCCCTCAAATTCCTTGTCTTATGTCAGTGGTTCTTGAAATGGTTCTTACCGTCACCTGAAGAACCATTTCAAGAACCACTTACCCAAGATTGGAGATTAGATAGTGTGCAATCCAAATTTTTGACAAACGGCAGCTATTGCAGATACGACTTTCTTGCACTCACGTGACGAATTTTGTCAATGTATGTTTACTTCAATTCCAAAAAACTTTTGGTTGTTTTTGGAATCAAATCTGCTTACCCCAACATTAATTACTATCCATGGCGGTTTAAAAGCGACAACGTTCGGGATCTCCAACGCTGGGCTCCGACATCTTATCCAAAATCAGATGCTAATCAATCTAAGCACTTGATTGGCTTGTGTCCTGACGGCATTTGTTTTGAGCGACTGCGTCAAACACATAACATGCGTGGCGCATTCAGTGGTGATTGCGTGATTTTCTTGGAAAGTGTAGATAAATGTGGCGCATCATGCAGAAGTTGCACATATGTGACCCGTCATATCGAAAGGTACCTTAAGGGTCCCAAAATTAAAATTGATTTTTTGGTCTCATCTGAAAGATTATATTTTAAGCTTTAATATGACACCTTGCTTTTAGTTATTGGATGTTCGATTGCAAAGTTACATTCAAATTGGTAAAAGGCATCAAGCTGATTCAGAAAACTATAGTTCTGAGAAAATCAAGTTTAAAGTTTCTGTACTGGTAAAACTTGAATGGAGAAAGGATTTGTATCTTGTTTTTCAACAATTTAATCTTATGTTTTGGATGTTGGAGCTTGATTAATATGATAGAGTACACTTCATAGGTAACGTTTCTGATGAAATTAGAAATTCGACCTTGTAGGTGATTTTTGACTATGCTCAGCTGCAATGGCCGGTATCTCGTAATTTACTATGCCGGTATTAAGGTACCTTTCGATTTGATGGGTTACATATAAACATTGCCATTTTGTCAACCTCTTTACCAAAGCCTTCCAGTCACAAACGATTGCCGTGTAGTTGAATACACGAGTGAGGAGTAAAGGTGTGTAATTCTACTAGGTCAAAATTTTGACTAATTATGATCAGCTGTAACCTGCAATAGTGGGCAGTCTGAACCATGTAGTGAAGCACTGACAATTGTGGGTACCAGCATAGGGATCTCCCTGTTACATCTGTTGTTTTTTTTAGATTTTAAATATGCAGACTGGACTAAATTGAAACCCAGACTGAGTCAAAGTTTGTTTAGCAAGAAATAATAGTTAATATAAAGCAAATCAAAAAAGATCATATACAACCTTTGATAGAAAAAAAAAAATTATTTCCAAAAGGATGAAAATAACTTAGTTCTTATCTTAATTTCGTCTAGGTCAAATAATTTTTGTTTGTAGACTGCAGTTTGGAACAAAATGTGCATCCATGCACTCGCCCCGGAGCCAGGGTAGAAAGGGTTAAGAAACAAGAGCCTTTTAGTCAGATATTTAAAAAAGAAGTTAAAAGGAGTATCGATTAGCGAGGATTGACACCCAGAACCCAGAAGAATTATGGCCACCTAATCAGCACAAGAAAATATACAGAAACTCATTTATTGGGGAAGAGAAATTATAGTTCTTTTATCTAGATACTGGGTTCTGAAAACAAAGTATTAATTGTTTACAAGTTGCTCTTAATAAATTCAATGGAAATATGCTATTTTGATGGCCATTTTTGAAGCCATCACATCTTAGACTAAGCTACTCTCCCAAAAATTATCTAGCATTCCATTTCATACACCATAACCATGGACCTATTCAAAAAGCATTGCTAGAATTGGAAATACCCTTGAGTCCCATTTATGACATTGGTAATGGTTAAGGAAAAATACTTTTTAATTTTTCTTTCATCTGATTTTTTGATAAAGAGTTTTTGCTGTATTTCTATGTGTAAAAATTGATTATAATATCATTTGACCTGTTTTTAATTTATTTTTTATCTTTGTTTTTATCACACAGACGATATAGAAGGATATATCGCTAACCAAGCTCTTCCACTGACTCTACTTGGTGCTTCCTATAAAGGTGTTAGTGTAAATGACTGTATATTTGAATCTATGAAAGCCGTACAGAGGCTGACAAGAGTTTACCATTCAGAAGAGCCATGGAAGCTACCACTGCCACCATTAATGTTGGATTCTAAATGAAATGACCAATTGAGTGATTGGTTGTACACTCTGCCTACCAGACTTTGTTATTCCATGTGCCATTAGCATACTGTAAAACAAGAAATATTTGCTAGCAATTTAATTTTGCTAATACCGCAAAATCGCAAAATCAATTTGCCACTAATATTAATAATGTACAATGATTTCAATGGCATGCTGATGCAATTAGTGAAATTAAAAATTTTCTTTCCGCAAATATTTCTTGTTTTACAGTACTTGATAGAGGATTGCTTATTTTTTTATTACAACGGCTTCGTGGGATATTGAAGTTGCAGTTGCAAATAGTGTAGTACCAGAAATAATATAGACTCACCAGGTATACACTGTATGAAGCGCCCCATGAAGGAGCATTAGCACAGGGAACCCCCGGCTTTACGGGACTGTCCGACCACGGAGCAAGTAGAGTAAAGTTTCTTGCCCAAGGAAACAAGGAGACGAAAACCACCAGGCCCGGGGCTCGAACCCACAATCTCTGTATTACGAGACCCGTGCTCTAACCGCTCGGCCACGCTAGAGACTGAACAGATCATAGGAAGAGAACCGTAGGTACATATTGTTGAGACTCTCCTTGGATCGGATTAAAATTCTCAGGGACAGTTGCTTTGCTCCATTATCAAGACTGTCCTTAATGTCTTTTAAAAATGTATATGTAAAGTCTCTTTTCTAAACAAACTCCCTGAAAATCGCGTCCAGAATATTCAAACAATCGAGGTTCTACGCAGTCCGTCCGTACGCTAATTCAGAATTTCAATCAACTGACAAAGCTGATGCGTGACGATCGTTATGTGTGGTTAATTTTCCACAGTGACAAGAACTTGGCGTGACGATCGCTATAACAACCAATCACATCTAACTGCCTGAATTGCAGTGGGTCGCATACGGCGCAGCGAAACAGGGAGCTCATTTCGAAGATTGACTCTATGAAATATTTGACCAGGCAATCGGCAGGCTTACACTATGATGAATAGAGGGTAACGGCAAGCGATGTTATGAGCTGCGAATTGCAATTTTTAATGTCTCGACATCCATTGTTCGTTACCGTCACTTCACACGCTAATTGACAAGCTAAAGTAGACTGCTTAAGTTTTAGTGTTTGTTGTCGCTTTACATCCATGACTCAAAAATTTGGCACCTTACACCAAAAATTATGTAAGTAAGGCTTTAAGAAATAAGGACAAAAGTGAAATTGGTAGCTAATTTTTAATCACAACAATCGACAAAGGTCACTATAATTGGTGTCCTAATTCTTGAACAAATTCAAGAATCACAGTATTATACCATGATGGGATAATCAAATGTGGTTAGAGCACGAGATCATACAGAGGTTGCATGATTGAACTCCTGATTAGTCCACATCTCTTTGCTTGTGATTTCAAAATTATACTTTTTTTATTGGAACAGAAGATTTGTGGTTGGGGGGATGGCCTATATCAGTTCGGCCGAACTCACAATTCAGATACGTATCTGAATTTGGATACCCTGTATCAAAATTCTGATAGCTGTATCTGAATTTGGATTAAAAACAGCTGAAACGAGATTCAGCTTTGCCGCGAACCACAGCGGTATGTACAAAAGTCAATAACATTATCATCATTTGTCATCTAATTCTAACAAAGTATTGGCCAAATTATTTTGCTTTCTGTGATCAGGACATGTTTCGAAGCTGTTCCACTGGAATTGCACAGATGGAAATGACATTTCCACAGATACATTTATCGTAGATGCAAGAAAGATTTTCGACATGTACTTGCCAGTATGCGCTATCGTTTTGTTACCTGCGCGTATCAGAATTTGGATACCCCTCCATATCCTAATTCTGATATGGGTATCCGAAATTTGATACGTGGGTAGCCAAATTCAGATACGTATCCAAATTGTGAGTTTCGCCGAACTGATATAACTTCCCGAGACCCTAAAATCTCTAATATCAAAACTGTTACAACAAATTTTGTTGAAATTTTGATGTTTTGGTCTTTGAAATGAGGTTAAAATAATTGTTGACTTTCATGAGTTTTTTTAGAAAACATGTACTTAATAAATGAGTATGCAATAAATTCAACACAAAAACAATTTGAGCATTAAATTTACCTTTCATTTTTATTGCACCTTGATTAATAAAGACTATAAACCATTTACATCATTTTTATAGACCATTTGTGACGCGTTACATCAAAAGGTACAAATTGTCGGCCAAGCAAGTTTTGAGATACAGGCAAATAAAGCTTGTAAATTATAAAGAAAATTATAAGAAAATTGTTGTCTTTATTCATCATAACTTCAAAACTTGAACTTCAATTTTCACAAGGAATGTGTCATTTTAAAGTTTGATTTATTCTCTGTCAAGTAACACAGAAATCTCAATTTTATCAAAGGTAGACAACTTGTACCTTTTGATGTAACGTGTCACATTTCTGCAATTGACAGCTTTCTCTACATGAAAATGATGCATAATAAATTGAAAAATATCCTGCTTTTCAGAAATTTTATGCGAAACTTTGCCCTCGTCATATGTTGGA
>JXSR01S073238.1:76102-86753 GCA_000969725.1 Ophiothrix spiculata
AGTTTGTTGGAGGCTTCCATGCCCAAAGCGTGGAAGAAGACCACTCAACTACACTGATATGATTGCAAGAGATATCCAGCAAGATCCTCTCGATTTACCAAATCTTATGGGTGACAGAATTTCCTGGCAGAGCGTTGTGAATTGCATCTCGGTTGCGACCGCAAGATGATGATGATGATCAGCCATAATCTGTCTTCCATAATGTGGCAATTAGAAAAATGGTCTATACTACATACTGGCAAGTTTTTCTTGATACAGAAAAATTCACAGAATTTATAGAAAACACATTCTTCCTAGACCAAAAAATGATTAAAAAGTAATGAGAATGTGAAGCAATAATAATAATATAAAAAAAAACATCTCTTTTCAAAAGATATCAATTTTAAAAACAACTAAACATAATGCAAGCAACTTTTTGTTATCGTTTTACTAGGCCTGGGTTATTCCGTACATTTTCTCTTACCATATACGCAAGTATTGTATTACATTTAACAATTTCCCCATGTGAAATTTCATCGTAGAGAATCAAGGAATTTGGTGTTTTAAATCACGGAAAACTTGCCAGTTTAGTCCATACCAATGTTCCCGCTAAGGAATTTGACTTTGCGCCGAAGCGACATAAAAGAAAAAAAATACATCTCGCTATTGCCAAATTTGGAAAGATCACCAAAAAAATGAGAGTCATTTTGAATATTATCTTAATGAAACTGAAACAAGTGATCATTGTGTATAACAAAAACCCTATTTTT
This sequence comes from Ophiothrix spiculata, assembly GCA_000969725.1. Taxonomy (NCBI): domain Eukaryota; kingdom Metazoa; phylum Echinodermata; class Ophiuroidea; order Amphilepidida; family Ophiotrichidae; genus Ophiothrix; species Ophiothrix spiculata. The sequence goes on from JXSR01S073238.1 coordinate 76,852, forward strand.
GACTTTTTGTTTTTGGAACCGCTTGCTCCAATTTTTTGAGTTTCTGCGCCAATTTCGCGACATACGTCCTTAGCGAGAACACTGGTCCATACTGCAAATAATCAAACATTTTGGGAGTGTCAAGTAGTCTGCACTTCCATGTATTGATGCAACTTTATTGTGTATGAATTTATAGTGGAACCTCGTTAACACAAAATCACTGGAGCCAAAGATTTTATTTTGTGTTATCAGGATTTGGTGTTATCCAACCCAATTCACATAGAAAATAAGTACTTGTGGCCAGTGTTCCCGCTAAGGCCGTATGTTGCGAAATTGGCGCAGAAGCTCAAAAAATTGGCGCGAGGGGTTCCCAAAACAAAAAAGTCAAAAATAGTATGTATAAAGCGGGCACCCATGGCTATAAACAATGTTCACTTACTTCAGTTTTATTCAGATCATATTCAAAATTTTTGAGGTGATCTTTCCGATATTGGCAATGGCGAGATGTATTTTTTTTTTCATGTCGCTTTAGCGCAAAGTCAAAATCCTTAGCGGGAACACTGCTTGGGACCCAACAGTCATTTTGTGTTATCAGGGTTTTTGTGCCAACAGATTTTGTGTTAACGAGGTTCCACTGTATTTGTGATGTGCCACATCAAGAGGTACAAGTCTGTGATAAAGCATGTTTAAAGATACAAGCAAACAAACTTGCAAATTATACAAAAGAAAAAATTAAAATTACATGCCTTTTTCATTGCAACATCAAAAATAAATGGCAAACTTTAAAATACAATGTCTTTGTTTTAATCAATTGTTCTTATCATTTCTTTTTTTACAAGAAAAACAACAATCTGCACTTTGGTAAAGGCTGCAAGCTTGTACCTTTTGATACGGCGTGTCACATTTATGCTTAATAAAAATTCATTAATACCTGGCAGTCAAGGACTGTACATATATGGAATGCTTATCTCTCTCTTGAGCATGTATACGCTCATTTATCTGGGTTGATTCAAGTTCAGATATTATTTTAAATCTAGACAACCAGACATACTTATTCAGAGCACACTGACATTGCGGGCAAAACCATTGCCCTTCCAGCTGGGGTGAGAGTGGAACAACCATCTCTGAACAGTAGTCAACCTATCACAGGCCTGGGAGTAGAACAATAAAGACATTTCCTTGCAAGATGCCGTCATCTCCAACATCTGATGACGTCAATTCCATAGAACTATAAACAAGAAACGTCTATTTGCTCTGAGTATGTCCGGTTGTCAGGATTTAAAATAATATCTGAACTTATCTCTCTCTTCTCTTTTCCAATATTTGGGCCAAACTCTTACGCATGAAGCAATTCTGATGACGTCAATTCCATAGAACTATAAACAAGAAACGTCTATTTGCTCTGAGTATGTCCGGTTGTCAGGATTTAAAATAATATCTGAACTTATCTCTCTCTTCTCTTTTCCAATATTTGGGCCAAACTCTTACGCATGAAGCAATTCTTATAATTGTAATACTCAAAATAATGTACACTCATCCATTACAAGATGATAGATTACAGGCAAAACAATAAATCTTATATTTTATTCTCTAAGTATATGGCAGGTCATGTTTTGTTAAAAAACACTGCCTTCACCTGAAACAAAAGATATTGGGACCTTCCCATCATGTATTTCTTCCTATTGGGATTTTTTGTACAGGAAATTGTTTTAAGCTTTGGTGATGAATTTTGCACAAAATGCAAGATTACAACAACTGATTATAATTTAGGGTAGTTTCATCACTAAAGCTCAAAACAATTTCCTGTACAAAAATTCCCATTTGAAGCAAGGCATGATGGGTAGGTCTTGATGTCTTCTACCACAAACTATCAGATTTGATTCGCCAAACATATGCTAAAATGCATGTTGTATTGGTCTTTAATCAGATGTGATATAAATAATTTGTTACAATTTTTCAGCCAAATTGTCGCAATAAAGTAAAACAGGAATTGCAAAAATGTGTCGTATATATTAAGTTTCAAGGGTAGGAAACGCACTGCATCTGCTAGAATTGTGCTGTGTTCAGCTTTGCACACGCGTGGCTACAGTAAAACATGACAATTTTGTGAATCACTGAAAAATGGCATGAAAACTTAGCAACTTCAGAATTGTAACATTGGTCTAAAATTCAGCAACCTTTCATGGACATTTGCGGAAAATGTGAAACTAGCCTGCATCAATCATCATAACTCTTGTTTTACAGTACTTCAATTACCTTTTTCCATCATTTAATGATACAAAAATTTTGCTCATTGAAACACTGTACAACTAAAGTCTCCAGTTTGTTTTGTTGAGTTTACATCCTGTCATATTACTCGTAAGTATTTGTTGATTCCTTTTCTATAGGAGAACCACAACGCACTACGTAAACTTAAGCATCTTGATTGCGACTATAGGTGTTTTTTACTTTTTATTTGTTTCATTTTTGATTTATGTTTAAATAAAATTTCTCGAGCATGAACATTTTGCAAACCCAAACTACTCGTGAAATTCACATAATTTTCATGCATGCGAAATTGTCATGTCTTACAGTGTATCAATTCATGATATGATTAGGCCTGCCTACGTTGTGTTGATCAAATTATATCGAGTATGCAATAAACTAAACCGGAACGAGCAACACATGCTTTATCATTCACCTAGACTTGTGACTTTCCATAGCTGTCAATGAGTTCAAGCAGCCGGTTGAATTTTGCGGATTTGCATTTGCTTGTCCTACACATAGATTGTTCACACACTATTGAAAACAATATGCCTACTTTACTGTCCTAACACTGAATATAATTATGATATCGATAATGGGAAAGCTTTCAATATGTCCAAAGGGTCAATATCCTTATCATTCTTAACAAACTATGTGTAGGACATCAAGTTGTGACGTAGTATTGCATACACTCTATAGTGTCATATTAATCCATCATTCAGAAAATTGCATATAAAAAAGCAGATTTTTCTTTACAACATTACAGACATATCTCTTTTTCTTGTCAGCATGCAGGTACTTGTTATGTGTTCAGAATACATCAATGACCTCAGCAATCACAGCTGTACTGATTATACTTCAACAACAAGTACCCTCTCGTGCACTGTGAAAGACATAGGGTGATTCGCGCGATCACATTTTAAATTTCTCAAAAAAAAAATTTGCTGCCAAATGTTTATGGTCCTTTCTTTTCTTTTACTTTTCCATTATCCCCTTCACTTTTTCTGTCTTTTTTCTGCCCAGACTCTTATATTTGCCTATCAGCCAATGGACTTTAACTGGGGTATTCGGTTCAATTCCACTAAAATTAACAATGGGTGTAGAGATTCAGTTGTGTATAGAAACAAACCTACCAAATATTAATTTATAAAAATGGTATGCAAAACTTAATGCAAGGTGCCTGTTTTCATTAATCACACATCACAATAAGGTGTGATGCATCATCAGCCAAAAACCGAATACCTAATTTGACTCAAATAAAGCGGAATAAAAAAGAGCACCGAATCTGGTATTTCCCCTCTAAATTGATGGTATTTGTTCAAAAAATTAAGCAGGATTAAAAGTTAGTTTTACCTTACTGTCCTAGGTTTTGCAATGATGACACATGGTCAGCATTGTTTATGGTTAACACAGTGACTAATGGGACAAACAGTCACTCAAATAAAAACCTTTTCACTTCAATGCATCTTATGCATTGACATTTGAAGTTCACATGCAACTCGCATGATACCTGTGATTAGATTCTGTTGCTGTATGTTGTGACTGATCCAACTGGTTGTTTGATGTAGATACACAGTGCGTATCCCACCTATCAATTTATAAGGTTCAGTTTTTGGTACTGTAATAATAGTTGCATAATTTTGATCACTTGATTGGTTATCACATGACATCACTGATCACTTGCTGGCACTAAATTTGCATCATGGATGGATATACTGATGATCATATGGCGATCACACGATAAGAGTACTGATCAGCCAAGCATCTACCACATATGATTTATTCCGATTGTGATCACATATGATAGATTACTGCACAGCCAATGGCACCCATCACTTATAATTTTGTTCACATGGTGATCACATGATGGAACACTGATCAGCTGATGGTACCAAGTACTTTTTTGACAATGACCATCACATGATTATCACATGATGTACCACTGATCAACCAATGGAACCTGTAATGCTTGGATGATTTTGTTCACATGATAGAACACTGATCAGCTGATGGTACCAAGTACGTTTCACAATGACGATCACATGATTATCACATGATGTACCACTGATCAACCAATGGCACCTGTAATGGTTGGATGATTTTGTTCACATGATAGAACACTGATCAGCTGATGGCATCCCTGGGGGCATGCCGGGCATCATTCCAGGCATCATTCCAGGTATCCGGGGGTTACCATCCTCATCAAATGGGAAACCAGGTCCCTGTTAATGGTAAACAACAAAAGAAAATAGTTATGCTTAGCACATGTAACAAACACAATGTTTCAAATTTTTTAAGTAATCCGTTCATAAAACATTGTGCTGTGGGAGGATGACTGAGAAAATAGCATAAAAGCCTGTCAAGTCTCCAATAAATAAAATATGTAGATGCAAAAAAATTTGAAAGAAAGAATACTGTTCTTTCAAACCACAATTCAATAGCCAGAGAGCAGATAGAAAGTATATAGGCTGTCTCTAGTCAGTGATAAAAAGATATAATACACAAAATTAATCTACTTATATTTATCAGTAATCGTTTCATTAAAAGAACATTTGAAGAATTTTAAGAGCAGGTGTTATTTAAATCATTCCAAATCTTTTCACGTTGGTACCAAATTTATATGCCTATTATTGACATGATTTGAGCCAGTCAATAGTCTTTTACTATTGCCCTATCAAAACAAAATCAATATGTAAAACAAATATTGAGTACTCTTTCATTCTGGCTCTAGTAAAAACTATTTCTCAGTAATCTTGTGACTATCATACTATTTTGACCTTCAGTCTTGAGAAATAGTATATGTGCCCCGTCATATCTAAAGGTACCTTTAAGGTCGGCATAGAGGAGCTGAAATTGAAGCTGAGCATAGTCAAAAATCACGTCCAGTAGAATTTCTTATTTCATCAGAAACATTACCTTTGAAGTGTATTCTATCATACTAATCAGGTTTCAACATCCAAAACATAAGACAAATGTTTTAAAGACCGAGAAAAAAACCCCTTTCTTATTCAAGTTTTACCAGTACAGAAACTTAAAACTTGATTTTCTCAGAACTATGGTTTTCTGTATCAGCCTGATGCTTTTTACTAATATGGATGTAACTTTGCAATCGAACATCCAATAACCAAAAGCAGCAGCGGTAGTTCCCTCGCCTTGTACCAATGAGGTCCCTGGTTCGAGTCCTGCGCCCGGCGCTTTATGTGCATTTGGTTTTCAGTCCATGATCGTTTCCGCAGGTTTTTCTCCGGGTACTCCGGTTTTCCTCCTGCATTCAAAACTGAATTTAAAAAACATCTTGGAGCCCTGTTAAAGACAAGCTTCCTTTAGCTTTTTACCAAGTTAGGTTTCCTTGGCGAAAGCCTAAACAAGGTGATTTATTTTAAAGCTTAATTTATAATCTTTCAGATGAGACCAAACAATCAATTTTCATTTTGGGACCCTTAAAGTACCTTTTGATATGACAGGGCACATATAGTCTCAAAATCACTTCCAGGCAATAGTCACTGTATACTATAGGCCAAACATTAATTTATTGGACCACTTTCCTGATTGGACAGAGTAAACAAAAAACCAGAAGTAAGGGCCCTTTTGTTTGTGAATGCAACCCTGCCCTGGATTTTTGTAACATTTGTCCATTAATTTTTTGTTTTTCCTATTACTTACCATATCACCTACTATTTCTGGAGGTGGCTGGCCTAAAGTTTCCATCTGGAATTAACAATACATTGAAATAAAAAAAGATTTATTTAAGCTAATGGCACATCAAAGTATCCTTATGAAGCACATTTCCCATGGGTTCTTAAAATGATTAAATTGGGAAGACAATTTATTAATGCAGGAAGAATATGAAACAAAATAGCCGAAGAAAATCGGCATTAAACAGGATGGATGAGTAGATAAGCTTTACAGCATGCATCTTTGAAAATGCAACACACTTGATCTTTTTCTGAGAAATCCAGATATAAATTCTGATAAACTCTACCTACAGTAATAAAATTGAAAATTGTGGAATTTGGTAAACATCCTCAGAATCTGTTTGGTCCAATTTGGCAATCTTACTGCATTTAACATTGAGTCATGCTTTTTTAATGTGGACACCCAAAAAAGTTGGATTTGTTACATTAACTTACCCTCCTATATGTACCACAAAATACTACACAAAGAAATCAAGAAATAGTCCGAATACGTCACAGACGGCAGATATAAATGGGCATGAAATCGCTGCCGAAGCAGGCCAAGCTCGATGGCTTGGCATAGCCAGACATGGGATCGGGATACCGGGGGTCAGGGTTCGAATCCCAGGGGACCCTGAAATTTTGGCATGGCGTATTCAGACTTAGACAGTTTTTAAACGTGCGAGAGTTAGGCTAAGATTGATTCATGTATCAATTTTTGTCATATCTTTTCAATAATCCCATAAAATGTCATATAATTTGGGGATGATTTTAAAAGATAATTTATTAGTCTTTTACAAAATCAATAATTTAACCTAAATATAGTGACAAATTACAAGCTTTTTAAAAGCTAATTAGCTTAAATCTTCATCTTTAAAATTCAATAAAATGCCATAAATCTGGTGTGATTTTAAAGGCAACTTGTTGTTAATTAGCAAGCTGGAATTAACCTAAATAAAGTGGATCATTAAGGACACACACCACTAAATATAGACTTTTGGCCAGTACATGGCAATGCGGGGAACATGTATTTCATCACACTCTCTAAAGTAAAAGCTTTAAAAATGGCGGGAACTAGGTTTTTTGGTAAAATTTCTTTTTAATCATGTTCTGTGGTTCAAATGGTGTCAGACTGGTTAAAGATTACCAAAGTTTTGCCGATTTTTAGATTCTCTAGAGAAGTTTTGTAACGAGTTGAAGAAAATCAAATTTTGAGCATGTCCTATGTTCGCAGCGACCTATCAAAAATTATCAAGGTTACCCTATATATTTATTTACTTTGTTAGCTCATCTAGGTCATAATCTCAAATAAATGCAAGGGTGGAAGCGACTAGTCGCTTTATAGCCAAGATATCCACCATGATAGTCATGATCTGGAAGCTGTTTTGTATAGCTAGGAATGAATAGGCGATCTATTTGGTGGTGTGAGCTCTTAACACTAATAACAAGTTTAAAGTCAATTACCTAATATAGCCAACAGTGAAAGCAGGTATGGAAGTGGTTGGTATGGATGAGCCATGTACAATTTGTACATAAAATTTTGTTGTAACTTTTCAATAGTCGTATGAAATGGAGGAATGGTAGGTACAAGGCAGTTTGTTCTGTATTGACTAACATTGTTTTGTCCACTTGATGAGCCTGATGAACCTTTTAAATGTTTGAGTTCGCACCAAGAAATTTTTATAGGGAATCGGGATACGCCGCCATCTTGTGTTGCTCATGGAGCAGAGTTATTGTGCCTCTGGGTATATTTGGAGTTTGGCCCGATATCCAGGCAGATCGTGTAAATCTTCAATTGACGCATATACAGCGTGTGCATTTTGTTTTCATGCACAAACCGTGTCTGCGTTTCAAGTAGCGTATATTGAGACTTGCTCTAATCAAAGTACGCCAATTTCCCGCTAATCTGTTGCAAAGACTCTCAAAGTGTGGCACGCAGAGCCGTAAAATGTCGGAGGTACAATAACACACCCTCCATGAGCAACAACAGATGGCTGCCGTCCAATAGGATTTACACGGCGGTGAAATCAAAATGGTGGCGAGTACCGATTCCCCTTTTTAAATTCCTTGGTTCGCATGCTACTTCATTTTTCACATGTCCCCTGTGTTTGCTATGCCAAATATTTTAAATTTCCCATACAATACTTTTGGAAGTTTCAAATATTTACAGGAATACAGAAAAAATCATTAAAGGGATCAGGCAAAGAAAGAACTTAAGGGGCCCCTCAATTTGAACCCGGGGGGGGGGGGGTAACTGGGTATTCTGACCGGTAACCACCCGCGTTACCAAAAAGGTGTGACCTGGGCAGGTCTCGAGACTTGCAATATAAGGTATCAAAATCGACCTGGTACTCTGCAAGTCTCACATAGGGTATCAAATTTGTCTCTCAAGTCCCTGATATGGTATCAGAATTGTTCAATTGATGACAATGGTGTCTTAAATTGCCAGTTAAAGTGTTTCAAATACCTAGAAACACTTCTTAAAAGTGTTCAAATGGTGTATAGTTACACTTATGATTTCTTGTAATATTTATTTTGTCACATTTGCGTACAGTCTCAGATAGGGTATTCATTTGAACATGTATGGTCTCGAATAGGGTATCCATTCAAACAGAAATGGTAGATTTATGGTCTCATATAGGGTATCATTTCACTCATTTTTGCCAATTTTTGGTCTCACATAGGGTCACCTTCTGAACCTGCAGACACAAACATTACCCCAAAAAATTAAGGAGGAACCATTACCTGCTGAATTAGGTCCATCACACGCATAGTTCTCTGTTGTTTAACATTAGCACTATCTGAATCAGTCTCTGCCTCATACTCTGTACACAGTCTCTGCATCACATCGAGTTGTTTACTATATCTATCATAGTCACTTTGTGGGATACTGTCTTTCTTTTCACTTAACCACTCTGGATACTGATAAGAAGAAAAAAAAGATTATTACAAACAAGGTGATTGCAAACAAAAGATCCCACCTAGTGGCGGGTCGGAGGGATTTTAAAACGTTAAAGACATTGTCCATGAATACAACCAAAAGAAGACATCAGGACCTTCCCATCATGCATTGCTTCCAATGGGATTTTTTTGTACAGTTGTAATAAGAGAGTTTAGGGATGAAGCATAGCACAATCAGCAGACCTCATCCCAATTTAATATTTTAGATATGTTTCATCCCTAAACCCTCTCATTGCAACCTGTACAAAAAATCCCATTGGAAGCAAGGCATAATGGGAAGGTCCTGATGTTTTCTTTTAATACAACCTACCCCATAAATATATGCCTCCAATACTTCCACCTATTGATGCTGAATTTATTTCATGAATGCTTCATCAGAGATTTGACCATAGACGCGAACACAACCACCTTGAAAATGTACGCTCCTGTCAGAGACCGCTGCGTATTTGCACATATTCATGAATTAAATCCAACAATGTAACAAAATGTTGCACACTTTTTCTATATAGACAAACTTGTACTTTATTCATGATGCGTGTTTGAACAATAAAGGGTCAAGGATTTGAAGAGTTATCTCAGTCATCATGAAATGATTTGAATGACTTCAGGTCAACTTTTCACATGCGGTCGTCAAATTTCCTGCTTAAATGCAGTAGTCTGTTAATTGTAGTATGTATACGTTTGCATTGTTGCTTGTCCGCCCGATGTCAGAATTATTGTTCTCGATCAGATATCGACTCTGGTCGACTTTACAGAGTAATTTTGTAGATGTAGATGTATACTTTGGGGGTTCACAGTATACATATTTTTATAGACTCAGTCCCTATTCTGAGAAGGGATGTGGTTACAAAGTAAGCACGTGTATTTTAGTGGAGTGCGGAATATAGGAGACGCCACGGTTCTCGATAAACCAGTCTAATGCTACAAAAAATTAGCAATTAAAAATACGCGGACAAATCATTTTAATAATTATCATAAAGTAATCAGTAAATTAGAAGTGTGTCCATTGAACCGATATCCTATTAGAAATTCCTCTATTTTGTT
>JXSR01S073241.1:10638-21540 GCA_000969725.1 Ophiothrix spiculata
ATTATAAAGGATCAATAGCTGGATTTGGCCATTATAATTGGTTATTAATCCCCGTATTAATCACATCAAAATAGTCAAATTATAGTTCTATGTTGGTCACACCTCCAAGTTAATCCTTCTTTTGTTGAATGTGTTGATAGGCATTTTACACATTGATTACTGAGGTCAAGTTTGCAATGTTAAATCAACTTTCAAAATCATCCAATCGATCTTTCAGATATGGAGACTGACATGACGTGTAGTTCTATAAGTTCTTAATATTTAAATGATTAATCATGATAATTGTGGATGAGTCATATAGTGTTTGATATTGATTGGAATATTAGAGGCAAAATTGAATCAAAAGTATTTAAAATGGTCAAAGTGTTAATTATTTGTTTGAAAAGTTTATAGGAACAAGATATGAATTCATCCTATACATCATCATGGTCATGCTCAAAAAGTTAGGCATAGGCCTAATAATTCATTACCACATCTGTTTAAAGTTAGTTTAAAAACAAAGTCGCATTTTGCTGGAAAGCAATCCCAAGAAAACAATAGATCATAAGGTACTCCCCCATGCCGAATTCCATTAGTGGGAATGCACATGATTTTTGGTATTACCGCTAGTGGAATTACGAAGCGGAGTTTACATTTCCGCGTGTTATAATCATAGTATAAATGTAGACAGAATTGCTTTACCCGCTAGCAGGAATGCGCACATTTTTTTTTATTGCCGCAGGTAGCCTACGGTACGAAGCCGAATTACAATTTCGTGTCAAATGTTTTTATTGACAATTTAGGCCTGCTACACAGATAGAAAAGTAAGATGGGACAACTAACTTTACAACATGGATAGCGGGAATGCACATATTTTTGTGCATTACCTCTCCGCTAGCGGGATTACGAAGCGGAGTTAACATGTCCGCGTATTTGAGGTTAGAATAAAAGTAGGCGGATTTGTTGAACCCGCTAGTGGGAGTGCAAATATTTTATGGTAGTTCCGCTAGCGGAGATGCGAAGCGGAGCCGCCGCTGCAAAGAATTATGTCATTTTTAATACCTGGTAAATTTAAACGTCCACGACAGCGTTTTGAAAATCCCCATAGGCTACTGTGTAGTACTTCTGTCGGGGCCCCGACAATAATTAGAAAATGACACATTTTCTCACTTTTCTCAAAAATGCAAGCACATATGAAAGGATGGTTTTGGGATCGTAACATATACAAGTTGAGGATTCTTATAAGCTAAAAAACCTAATTTTGATAGAGGGGACATTGAGGGTGAAAAAGTGGATCATGAATTGCCCCTTTAAATCCGATTGAGATTGTTCTTGTTTATTACACCAATCAATTATAAAGGATCAATAGCTGGATTTGGCCATTATAATTGGTTATTAATCCCCGTATTAATCACATCAAAATAGTCAAATTATAGTTCTATGTTGTTCACACCTCCAAATTAATTTGTTGAATGTGTTGATAGGCATTTTACACATTGATTACGGAGGTCAAGTTTGCAATGTTAAATCAACTTTCAAAATCATCCAATCGATCTTTCAGATATGGAGACTGCAGACACTGTCTTTTAAGGCGCACGAGCGCAATAGCGCGCTGCTGCGCGCCTTAATCCATTCCAGATAGCGTAATGGTAATTATTAGAGGCAAAATTGAATCAAAAGTATTTAAAATGGTCAAAGTGTTAATTATTTGTTTGAAAAGCGGAGCCGACACTTCCGCAAGCGGATGTGTGCAGTACCGATGCAAAGAATTATGTCATTTTTAATACCTGGTAAATTTAGACGTCCACGACAGCCATTACGGTTTGACAGTTCTTCCTATACAACCAATGCATTCTCATGGGCTAAAATTAGCCCATAATATTTTTGCTATTTGCCATCCCTTTTTTGTTGGATCACTCATGTATTGTTGTTAATAATAATAATAATAATGAGTATCTACATGAGTGTTTGTTGATTGAAAAAATCAAAATGTGTACTTTGATCATGCATTTGTTAATTTTAGGTGATTGTTTACATAAAAATGATCATGAATTTTCACAAGTTTATATTTGCTAAACTCCTTGACTACCATGGCCTATGCTATCATAATGGCTTAAGCAACTCCCTAAGGTGTGCAAGAGCAAATTTCCCACATTTTTCATGATGCGAGTTATTCAAAATGAAACTTCAAAAAATTGGCAAAGTTAACCATTGTTCAATGGAGCCCAGTAAGTCGATAATATTATCGACTTACTAGTAAGTCGAGGTAAATTAGAGAAAATGTCATCATTTATAAGAAATTTACGGGCGTGTAAAAATGACAAATAAACTAAGAAACAGATTTGTTTTAAATATTTTTCTTCAACCAGTGCCTGACAGTAGCTAAGCATAAATAAAACACCATTTCTCACTTAGTATTGAAAAAACCCGCCCAAATTTGAGGTCATTTGTTTATTTTCAACAAATGGACCCATTTGACAAGCTGTTTTTGATGTACAACAGGAGTAGGATGAATAAACAACACGGCAGAGCCACTGACGTTAAACCAGTAATGTACGGGAAATAATGACAACTACAGTAACTGTACTTACTCCCGTAACCTTTAAAAGTGCTTATATCTACAAGATTTTACTGATTTTTACTGGATTAATGACATGAAAGAGGGGTGCATGTGAGTAACATTCTGATATTGAACCAAGTTCACAATTATTTTAACTGATACCATCCAAAAAGACGAAAGAAAACTTTGGCCTGTTTTGCAATGTCCAGTCAGTGGTCAGTGTTTGTGCCGTAGTTGCCGGGTAAGCTCCAATGGTTATTCGCCGCTGCTGGTGGGAATTTATAAAACACATGGGAGAGCGTTGTAGTGTGGGGTTTGCAGGGCATTTCGCGAGATGATTCATGAGTTATTGAAAGTCAAAAAATATACCATTTTGATCACGAATATCTACCGGTTGTAATGATGTGAGACACTTTTTCGGAGACGTCCTGTGTCATCCAGGGATTGCAAAAGTATTGAGAGATCTCCGACCGGGGCGGTGGTCTGGGGTTTTGATTGACTGCTGTGAAGTACAAGAGGTGGTTTCCAAAAAGTGTCCTTCATAAATGGGACTATAGATCTATCTTCTTTAAAATAGTTGTTTACTTTTTGCCTACAAGTGAGTGAATCACATCGCAAAATGCATTTTTGTGCAACACGCTATACGGGACTTAATTTAAGTTTGAACGGTGACCTCTGGTCCATTTTTCACACGAGCTGCTCATGTATGGAAACATATGAACGTTCAATCAACTGTAATATACTTTAAAACTAAAAAAGAAACCCCTCAATATTAAAAGAAACTCTATTTTTTCAATTGTTACATTTTTGATTATTTTAAACATTATTGAACCCTTCAATGAAGAGTCTAAAGTGAAGGTACTTGAACATAAATTTTTCTAGATACTACAATGTAATTGACATCCTTAATAAGAGTGAGTCAATAAAGACTTGTGACTAGATGAGAGTAAATTACTTGTCTTGGGGCTTGAGCTGGCCTGTGGAAAATCTTTTTGTTTACCATGTTGTAGAATACGATTCTTCTCTGAAAATCCAGACCCATACTCCATTGCATTACATTCTGGGTCTGGGTTCTAGACACAGTCATTGATATAAATTTTATGGAATTGAGTTTATTGGAAAGAGGATCTCATTACAAGAAAAATGACACCAAAATCAGTATAAATTAATATTATAAAGTATAAATAGTATAAAGTCAAATTATTGGCAATTTTGTGTCGCTATATAAATGATCCATCCAACATGTCCAATATAAAGAAACCATGAAGAATTTGCTGAAAGTGTGCCATAATGATGACTTGCCAGAATGTTAATATTTTTGCCAGAATGTTATTTTTTTTTATCAGAATTGTTTTAAATACCTATCAAACACATACATGTGTAAAATTTGGTTTGAAGAAACTCCAACTGGAAATGGGTTAAATTAACGTTATAAGATAAAAAGTGGCCAAATTTGCCCATAAAGTGGTCAAATTCGCCAATTTTTAGGCTCATTTTGGAACAAAATAGGCAGTTCTGATTGCAGATTGTAAAAAATTTAAACCTCATTGAATAAAAATAATTGACTGTTTCCATGTAAAACAGATTAAATTTTTATCAAACCTACTTTTAAGTTTGTCAGAACCAAGTTTAAGGGTCAAAATTAACTTTTTTCCCAAAAATGCCCGTTTTTTGATCAATTGTGGCCAAAAATTACGATTTCTGACTCACTCCCACACATAGCCTAAATTGTGAGGGGTAAAATTGATTTGAACTTAGCCAGAAAGGTCAAACTTCGATGCAATTTTTTTTCTTTTTTCAAAAAAATGCATAATTTTAAAGTTATAAACAAAAAAGTGGAAAAAAATGGGTATTTTTTATTAGTGTCACAGTTTTACATAGGAGATAAATATCAAGTGAAAGTCATAGTGCTTGACTCAGATGTGGCTGTGCCTACCATTGACTCCTGCGAAAAGCCGACAGGTTGCATTTATGAGTCCCTGACTCGCCAAAATGCATCCCGGACTCATCAAATTTTGGGTTTTGTTGTATTTTAATACATGCTTTAAAGTCTTTCTAAAGGGACTCCCAAGATTTTGGACCTGGTGCTACCCTTGTTTTGAAATATGAAGCAGAGCACATGAGTTTTGTAGCAACAGATGTCAAACATGGCACTTGGTTCAAGAAGAATTCATAATCAAAAGCTTTCATACCAAAATCAACAAAATTTCGATTGTGGTCTGCCGAATTCAACACACTTGACATAGAGAGCTACATAGTAAGATTTGCGTTTTGGTTGATCTTTTTTAAAGCGTGGATTATTTAGATGATCAAGCACCTCATTATTGTCAAAAACGTTTTCTGCACACTATTTGATGGTCAATTTTTTACCTTTTTTTTCCAATTATTGTTGACCTTCAAAACTTTAAATATAGGTAAATATTAGGTAAATATTTATGCGGGAATATATATTATGTCAAAAACTGAAATTTGACTTTTTCACCCTATTTTTACATTCGCTACTATTTATTCAAAATGAAGATTTGCGACTTTCCTCTCATTTTTACAGACATGTTCACCTGGATTCTCTCAGGTCTATAAATGTATTTACATCAGAAGGCCTGTGTTGAGGCTAGGTTTGAGACAATAGACTTATTTTTCCACAACATAAAATTGATGATTAGAGCATTTTATAGCAAGCATTTTGATGAGTAAAAGCACATTTCTTTCACGTTTCTAACCATGGCCTGGAAATTCAACCAATGCAAGTCATTTTAGGCAGGCGATAGAACACGGGATAGCTTGCTCAAGGCACTCTGTGACACATAATGGTAATTTGTGCTTATACTAATCCAATGGTACTTGAAAAACCAGAAATTACTTTTTCCATATTCTTGAAAGGAACGTTTGTGAATTAAATTTATGAAGATCGCGCTGTACAAAACAGAGAAATCAAACAAATTGTGTTTTGTTTGTTTACTTGGTTAACATGGTAACATGTCTTCAAACAGCATTTTTGTGCAACTACATGTAACAACTCACAAGTATTACAAATGTATCCTTTGTGGAGTGTTACAGTGCATATTTGATGAAAATTACCATTTCTTGTGTCATTCAGTATGTGCACTAAACGCGATAGGCTCGACTGCAATGCCCACTTCTGGCTGTGGTAGTACCCTAGCCAGTATATTTCGGGTAAGGGATAGCGTGTTGTATCCAGAAGGATATTTTGCTGACTAAACCAATGGAGACGGAGATGGAAGAAAAATGTTTTCCTGTTATAGGGTTTTTTCACAGATGCAAAATCTCCTTTGATTTTCTTAAAAATCTAGTAATTGGTAGATTTATTTGTGTTGATAATGAATCAAAAATAAAGCAAACATGTAAACGTGCTCGTTTTTTAGATGCAGGCATTTCAATTTTTGTGTACCGGTACATATTTTCCCAAAATTTCACCAAGATTTACCACACAAAGTATAGGGAAAGCTTAAAAAGTCGATCATTATGTAAAATAGTTAACGCTCCATTGCTTTTTTAATTTTTTACGTATATGTTAAATCATTTTTGCGTACTTTAAAATACTGAAATAATAAAATAGGGTCACCTTATTAGTTTTCAAGAACGACAAAAACGGGCATTTTCAATAAAAGTAAAACGTGTGTTCAATGTGCACCGAAATCTCTGTATGCAAAACTGGTGCAGACAATCTTTGGAATTTTGACTATTTAGGAAAAAATTGTTATCCTGCAGTCGTAAGCAACTGCATCTGTGAGAAAACCCCTTATAAGGAGGGACAGGTTTCCGACAAAAGAAAGATTTTTTTTGAAACATTTCATCATTGTCATCAGGCCACATTAGTGTTAGCATTTGAAATAATACCTACAACTAAAGACTGCAACAAATATTTATTCATGCCTAAGACAATCAAAGATTGGAACTCTTTACCAAATTATATCAACCCCTGGGCAATTAATGGGAGCATATCATGGGAACATGCCCCTCCCCTTCAGCAGGTGTTTGAAGCTGTTTGTAAACTTTTGTACTTGCTCACATCATAACAACAGTGTTTTGATGTGCAAGAATTCATTCATGATATTTTTGTGTGATGAGATTGTCCAAATTGAGACTTAGACTTACTAAGTAGTAACTTGAAATGTGTTGCATATTAATTAACTTTTGAACCCACTTATCAAAATTTTATTTCATTTTTGTTGAAATTTTGTTAATTTTGAGCTCATTGATTAGTATTTTTTGTAAATTCATATTTATGCAAAAATGAGAGCGCTATACTTATTTCAAATTATTGATTATATTTTATTATCAATTATATTGTTTGATCTGTGAAGATTTTGGCTAAAATAAATACAATTTTCTTGACGTCAGTTACTTCATTTGCATATCTAATTTTGGTAGTACACACCAGCATATCCCTTCTACAGTGGCGTAGCTACGGCCGGTCGGCGATACCGCATTAACAGTCCATCTGTCCAAGTGGCCGTAGGCCCCCTGCCTTGACACATAGAAATAAAATGTTCCTATTTCTATTTGGTTCAAACAACAGTGAATGGTACCCGTTCAGTTATGGACTGACAAGTCAGCCTAGACTGCATTAAGCTGTGTCAGGGAGGTGTCTGATACCCGGTGGGCAAAGGGGTGGGGTTTGGTTGAACAGGGATGGGTCACTTTTTCCAGTAAATCCTTTAACTTGGGTCCGGGTTTTAACCAAAAAAAACTGTTAAAATGGGCACTGAACTTTTCTGACTGAGCCCCAAATTTTGGGATATAGCTACTTAGATATAGCCCTATTTTTAAAGAAAAATCCTCAAAAATTGGTCCTTTTTGATCATACACCTATAAATATGGGTAGGTGTTTTGAGGCTCTGGGGCTCTGAAACTGTTTGCTAAACTTGTACTTGGTCACATTTTTTTTTTCAAATTGAAAGACAGCTACAAAACTCAATTGGCAGCTGACTGCCTTCTACTGTATTACTGGGTGGGTTAGTTTGTTCAGAATTGTTCAGAATAGCAGCAACCTGTCAGAACTGGCAATTCCAGGGCTAGAAATTCGGCGAGAATCCGAGAATCCATTCTCGCAGAGATTCTCCCCCAGAGGATTTTGTGAGAATCCAAATAGATTCTCGTAAAATGAGGTGGACACATTCTGTATGAATGTTAAGAATCCAAAGATTCTTGCAAAGATTCTCCCCTAGTAGATTTGGGAGAATCCAAAAGATAGATTCTTGCAGCAGTGAACAAATTCCTAGCCCTGAGTTCTGGGTAGTCGACTGTTGGCTGAGTTAAATGTCATTAAATTATGTTTACAAGTACCCATTGGTATCCTATTGTGCCTGAGTGGATTTTTTATCATCTAAGTCAATCATCAATGTTAGTAAATATCAGATGTAAACTTTACTTTGCATAAAAATCATCTTGTTTAGGCTTTCACCAAGGAAATCTAACTTGTTACTTGGTACCAAGTAATTAAGCTAAAGGAAACTCATCTTCAACTTGGTTTTAAGATGTTTTCAAATTCAGTTTTATGTAAAATATTTAATGCAGGAGAAAGACTGGAGTACCTGGAGAAAAGCCTGCCGAAGCGAGCATGGACTGAAAACCAAATGCACATAAAGCGCCGGACTCAGGAATTGAACCCGGGACCTCATTGGTGCAAAGCGAGGAAACTACCGCTTCAGATAAATCTATAATTATTAATGTCATTGCAAGATGATAACAATTTGTAAATTAATTTATTTTCAGAATTCAAAATCTTTACAGTGACAATTTAGAATATAACTACACTCTAAAGTTTTGTGAGGCGATAGATGAAACTAAGGAGGATAGCAAGTATGCCTATGCAGGTGTCATGCAGTACGGCAATTGGAAAAACAACACGGATCATAAACATGTCATTGGCAGAATAAATGCTACAGATATCAAAGTTGGCAGTAAGTACTATATATTATTCAATGTATATTTTAGAAGAATAAAGTTTTAATTAAGTTTTCAAATGGTGAATTTCTATTCAGATAAAACTTATTGAAAGTCTGCTTACTCTATTTGGCAATTTTGGTAGGCCTATATATTGTTTACCTGCAAAATTGCCAGCTATTTAAGGGAGTTTACTTTGCCAGACAGCAGTTTATTTATTTTGTCTTTATTCTTGCATACTCTTTCAATACAAATGTACTGGTATCCAAGGGATCCAGAGAATAATGTTTACAATTATGGATACATTTGAATATTGTAAAAGAAATATTAAAAATTGACATTGAATTGAAGTCACATGGAAAACACATTTTTAAATGAGCAGCATTTAATGAATATGGACCCAGGGAAAATTGAACACCTTTTTAATCACATTTCTCTGCATTTTCTTCCTCTTTTTGAATGTAGCTGACTGGATCTTACTATCATATAAGGAGGGTGAGAAGTACCATGAACATTGTGATTCTGAACACAGACAGGCGCATATAATGCTGATTTGCAACAGACAGAAACAACTCATAGTAAGTCTTGAAAGCAAGACACATTTTTTTGTTTTCCAACATATTGTGCAACCTCATTTGGTTGAGGATAAGAGAAGATATCACATGTATCCCATAATGCATTGCTTCTTATGGGAAATTTTGTACAGGAAGTCATCTGAGTAGTCAGTGATGAAACATAGCCAAAATGCAAGATTACAACAATTAAATTTGATTTAGGGTCATTTCATCACAAATTACTCACATAATTTCCCATTTCTCATACAAACAATCCTATAGGACGCAATGTATGATGGGATCTTCTCTTGTTGAGGATATAGCATACAGGCAGATTTTGAAGTCCATAAATTGACTGAAATGGGGTTGGGAACAGCCAGGGGTAGAATACCATAACACTCTTTATGATACTGATTACAATGAAATGCTCAGGAATTACTCTTCTGCACATGGAACTGATGGCTTAAATTTATGGCAAATAAAATTTTGTATGAAATATTTGATGTCATAGCTCAGACCCGGAAACAAATTCAGGACAATTAGGTTTATGCAAGGTTAAGGAAGTTGACGCAAGGTCATTCAAGGTCACTAATGTAGGTTGTTGGTCTTTGTTATTCAAAAATGTCGTTTGAAGGTCAAATGCTTAAAATGTTCAATATGTTGACCTAAGCTTATCCGAGGTGATTTCAAGTTCACCACAATAATTGTTTATAAAGCTTGATCTCACATTGACCTAACTTGCTGCGTAAATAGCCCTTGACCCTTGTGGGGTAAGGTCAATGTTATTCAAGATCAAGAGGTTATTTAAGGTCAAATTTCAAAAAAATGATTCTAAAGTTGTCCTGGGGTAATTCCCTTTGAGAATTCTTACTATGAGAACTCACATTGATCCCCACATTATGTAGTAGAGCAGTCAAGACGAATCGCGAACCATCTTGTTATAAAGAAGTAGTAGTAGTAGTAGTAGCAGTACTGAGTACTAGTAGTAGTAAAACAATTTTTATGCCGGGTTTTAACTCATATCAGTTACAGAACTGGTCTCCCATGAGACCCTGATAATTACATCATACAAATTAAAGATATTACAAGCTTCGAAAAACAATTTAAGTACAAATCAAAAATACAAGCAATATGATAAAAAATAATGATATTCACAAAGAAAAAATATTACTTGAAATGCGTAATCACTTTCAGCAAACAGTGTTGTGAATGACCTCTAGCTGGGTTATGTTTTATTTTGATCTTGGCGTAATGCTAATAAGAAAATTAATTATTTCATAGGTAGGTGTAATTTGTAATTTGAATTTTAAAAATGAGTAACATTTTGTATGGCCCACTTCAAAAATCAACCGGCGGTTGCCTGGCAGTTCTGGTCGGTTCACCCACAATAAACAATACCCAACCGGCCAGAACCGGCAGACAATCGCCGGTTGAGTTTTGAAGCGGCCCCTTACACGCATTGATGCTTTATATTACAGGCCAGTGCTGATATTATAGAAGAAAATAACGACAAAGACAAAGACTGTTCCTATTTATTTGAGTTGGAATCCACAGCTGCATGTACCAAAACTGGGGGCAGCAAGTCATTAAGTTTTGGATCTATATTTTGTATTATGTAAGTATGCTTTCACATTTTGACATTAATTTATATCAAAATGTCAGTAATAAAAGTTTGTCATACCAGTATATGTTTGACAAAAATAGTTATTCTAAATGAGGTTTTTATAAAGTGGAGCTATGCAAAATATACAAATTCGTTTGATTCTCTTGTAAAGTTGAATTTTTACTCAATACAAATGAACAACGTGTATGCATGGAATATCTGTACAATGAATTTTGTGCTCAAAAATTCTATGTGCTTATACTCTGTGTTTTGCATTGTGCATCTCCATCGAGTATTAA